>PVJC01000793.1:97090-109997 GCA_004026665.1 Murina feae | reverse complement strand
CCCACAGCTCTTAAGGTTGTAGGACTGAACACCTGGATCCACCACTCCCGAGTGAAGGCAGCCCACCAGTCAAATGACGCTCAGTCTGAGTGGAAGGTGACCTCTGACAAGAAACACCCCCTGTGGATCACTCTTAAGAAGACAGCAAACCTGGCTGATCAACCTGTCCCACACAGCAAGGACATCTGCCTGACAGGAATAGTCATAACTACTCTTTGTCCTAGTGGTTCACTGTTGTAGCTCTCACTAATAATATTAGAGACCAGGTAGTCTAGGGAAAAACCCAATCAAGTCAGATTTTTTATCAGCCTGTGGCATGTTATGACTCTACTACCAAATTACGTGGGGTGGGGGGAGGGAATTGTATTGGACAGAAAAAAAATAATAGAACCTGTCATGGCCAATGTGCAGCTAACTAATGTTGCTCCTACTTGTTTCAGCAGTACCCAGGGCCAATATCCAACAGGTTGCCTCCCAGAGGAACTATGCAACTCTACCCCTGCCTTCCTGAAACCAGAAGAATGCCCTACAAGCCCCCACCCCCCAGAGGAAGAAACAGGATGCTAACCCCCTTTGACATCATCCTTTTTCAGCCGCAAGTAGCTAAGAGCGAGTGGTCGACACCTGTTCCCTATAGCATCCAGTGGTTGTTGCTCCACAAGGCTAAAAGAAGCTTGTGGGACAAGATGGGGAATAAGAAGGCTAAAAAGGGCAAATTCAAAGGTAGCCCTGATGTTTTGGGGGAATGGAGGTAGGAATTCATGTTAGTAGGCTCAGTGTGCATTTTTAATAACCTTCAGCTGAGACATTGCCTACTTCACAGAAACTGAATTTGCAAAACAAGCCATGAGCGCAGCCCTGGGGGAAGGGTGGATTGTTAGCTGGCACCGAATCCTTGGAACACCTGCGGGAAGGGAAGGTGGGAGTTTCACTTCCTCCAGGGCCTCGAGGGGTGATATTTGCAATACAATGAACTCAAAAGGCAGTTAGTTATAAGGCAAAATTCCCGCGTGTTACTTCACTCTGATTTAGAACATTCCCAGAGTCCACACACGTTATTAAAACTGTGATTTCTCACTTCTTCAAGGCATCACTTAGTTTTTTTAGTCTTTCTGCAACATCATGTCATCTGCAAAAAAAGAGAAGTTCTACTTTCTCTTTTCCACTTTGGATCCTTTTATTCTTTTATCTTGTTTGATTGCTATGGATAAGACTTACCGTACTATGTTGAACAAGAGTGATGAACAGAAGTGTTGTCTTCTTAGTGGAAATTGCTTCAGTTTTGATGCATTAGGTATGATGTAGGGTGTAGATTTTTCACATACTATTATGGCCTTTTAATAGTGAGGCATAATCACTCTATTCCAACTTCACTGAGAGTTTTATTCAAACAGTGTTGTTTTTTATCAAATGCTTTTTCTGCATCTATAGAAATGACAATGGATTTTTGTCTTGCAATCTGTTTATGTGATGTATCACATTCATTGATTTTCAAATATTATACCAGCCTTGCATCCCTGGAATAAATCCTACTTGGTTGTGGTGTATGACCTTTTTAATGTATTGCTGGATCTGATCTGCAAATATTTTGTTGAGTACTTTAGCATTAGGTATATTGGCTTGTAACTCGCTTTCTTTGTAGTGTCTTTATTGGGTTTGGGAATTAGAGCAATGCTGGCATCATAGAACAAGCTTTAAAGTGTTCCTTCCTCTTGAATTTTTTGGAATATTTTGAGGAGAAGAGGTGTGGTAGTTCTTCTTTGAATGTTTGGTAAAACTCCCCTGTGAAGCCGTGCAGACTGAGGATTTTGTTGCACCAACAAAGGCAACCATCAGAATAGAGAGAGTTGGGAATGAGAAAAGAGAGTAAGAATGATAGAAAAAATATGAGAAAACAAAACAAAGCAAACAAACAAAGCACAAACAATAAACAACCAAAAGGGGGACAGAATATGTAGATGCAGAGCTGAAATAAAGAAAATAAGAATAAGGAATTAAGGGAATAGGGAAAGGAAAATGAAGGGATTAAAACAATTATAAAGAAGGGATTAAAAAAATAAAATGGAAAGACAAGTAAAAATCTGAAAAAGAAAATAGAGAAGAAAGCAGATAGATCTAAAATAAGAAAAACAAAAGAGATGAGAAAAAGGGAGAGAAAGAAAATAGAGAAAGGAAAGAGAAAAAATTTGAATAGTGAAAAAAGTGAATAGGAAAGGGGAAGAGGAAAATTGATATACGAATGAAACAACAGAGACTATAATAATTATAAATCTATACAGCAGATAGATAAAGAAGAAAAAATTTAAAAGAGAGAAAAAGAAAGGAAAGAGAAAACATAAAAGAAAAGAGAAGGAAAAAGGAAGGAAAAAAGAAAAATAAGGAGAAAATAAGTAAAGGGAAGTGGTTTTCGTTTCAGCCATTTAGTGTTCCATGGGAGCTCATTTAGAATCCCACTCTTTTGTCTGCCAATTCTGGGTTTCTTGTGGGGTTATACAGTTGCTTACCACTTTCAGGAACCATACTCCTTTGGCTTTCAGCAACCTGCTTAAGTCTCTAAGTGATCCACTGATCCTCAGTTTTTTGTTTGTCTCCATAGGACTTGGCGGCAAGCAGGAGGGGCCAGACTGCCTTTTCAAGTAGATATCTTGGCAGTATTGGGCCCAAGGCTAGGTCAGGAAACTTCCTGTGATCCTTGTGCTCTGCCTCTGTCCACCTTTTCCTGCTAGCCAGCTGTTAATCTTAATCACTCCAAAGTCTGTTGTGAAAGAGCTTTAGGTGGGGGAGGTACTGTTCAACTTTCAGGGAATATGATGGGTGTTTTTCCCTGTCAAAGAGCTACTTCTCCACAAGTAGCCCAAAATATTACTCTGCCCTTGACTGGACAGAGATCATTGTATGGACACAAGCAGGGTCGGCTGGAATCCTGGAGCTTTTATCAGCTCTCCTGTGCAGGAAAAGTAACAGTCAGGTTTCCAGGAAAGTGAGGTGGAGGCCCCTCCCACATTCCAGTCCCTGAGGGTTCCTGAGACTGTTCAAACATGTAGTCTTGGCCTCTGCTTTTGTTTCCTCTGTAAACATCAAAATGCAGAATGTGACAGACAAGGCTCCTAAGGGTGATGCAGGCTGTATCACCTAGGGCAGGTTATTTTCTTTTCCTGCCCTGAGGCTTCTGGGATTGACTAACCCCTCTCAGGAAAAATGGCTGTTTCAGTTTGAGGGCCACAATGAAATGCTCCTGGCTGATACTTTTCCACATCTCCTCACAATGCTTCCCACCCCAGCCTCTCCTTAGGCACACTGACTTCAGCCTCGCTCCCTGCACCAAAACCTCAAGTGAGTAGCTGCAAATGAAAACTCTTGTGCTCTGGGTAAATCATCATCATCAACAACAACAACAGAAAAACAAAATGAATCTGTGGCTTTTTCTCTGACTGGCTCTGGTCTACAGGCTCCAGACACCACTGTGGCCATCAGCCTTATTGCCTTTCATAGCTGTATGTTACATGGGCCAACAGTCTCTCCTCTGGTGCTCTGGGCTGTGGAGCCCAGCCTGGGTTCTGGGGCCTCTATCTTCTGAGGGAAAAGACCCCCCAGTAGACAAGAGGTCTTCTCACTCCTGGCCTGCCATCCTGATGCCCCTAGGACAGTGGTTCTCTACCTTCTGGCCCTTTAAAACAGTTCCTCATGTTGCGATCCAACCATAAAATTATTTTCGTTGCTACTTCATAACTGTAATTTTGCTACTGTTATGAATCGTAATGTAAATATCTGATATGCAGGATGGTCGTAGGCGACCCCTGTGAAAGGATTGTTTGACGCCAAAGGAGTCGCGACCCACAGGTTGAGAACCACTGCCCTAGGAGCTGGGTCAGCTCCTCTCACAACCTCACCCCCTACCTACTAGTCTCCAGGTGTTTTCTGTCTTATCTTCATATAAGTCTCCTCCTCATATGGACCTCAGTTGCTAATTCCAGGTCAATGTTCTCCAATATAGTTGTATTTCCAGTCTTTCTCTAGTGCATAATAGAGAGGTGCCTGTTCAGCCACCTTCTTTTTTTAAAATATATTTTATTGATTTTCTTTTTACAGAGAGGAAGGGAGAGGAATAGAGTTAGAAACATAGATGGGAGAGAAACATCAATCAGCTGCTTCCTGCACACCTCCTACTAGGGATGTGCCCGCAACCAAGGCACATGCCCTTGACTGGAATCGAACCTGGGACTCTTCAGTCCACAGACTGACGCTCTATCCACTGAGCCAAACCGGTTAGGGAATTTTTCCATTTCCATTTGCATGGCATATCTGTTCCATCCCTTCACTTTTGGTCTGAGTGAATCTTCTGTTCTGAGGTGGGTCTCTTATGAACAGCATATACCTGGGTCATGTTTTCTTTTCCATTAAACTACCCTATGTCTTTTTATTGGAGCATTTAATATATGTACATTTAGGATTATTATTCATAGGTACCATTACTGCCATTTTTTTCTTTATGTTATGTTCCCTTCTTTATTTCTTCTTCCTAAAGTACTCATTTTAACATTTCTTGCAATGCTGGTTTGGTTTTAATGTACTCCTTTAGATTTTTTTTCCTGGGCAACTGTTTATTTCACCTTCAATTTTATTATTTTATTTTTTCTTTCTTTTTTTTTAAATTTATCTTTATTGTTCAGATTATTACAGTTGTTCCTCTTTTTCCCTCCATAGCTCCCCTCCTCCCAGTTCCCACCCCACCCTCTGCCCCCACCCCCGCTGTCCTCATCCATAGGTGTAGGATCATTGTTCATTCTCTTCCCGCACCCCCAACACCCTTTACCCCCTAAAATTGTCAGTCCACTTCCTTTCCATGCCTCTGATTCTATTCTATTCACCAGTTTATTCTGTTATTATCAGATTTTCTATTCATTTGATTTTTAGGTTCACTTGTCGGAAGCCAGGATCACAGTTGGCGAGCACAGGGGTGGTGGCGGGAGCCTCTCCTACCTCCACTGCAGGTGAGTGGTAAGGACTGAGGGGGTCCTGAATTGTGAGAGCCCTGGACTAAAAGAGGGATGTCTGACTGACAGCTTACGGGGGGGGGGGGGGGGGGGGGGGTTGGGCCTAAGCTAAGGTGACCAGACGTACAGTCTTGATTTTTAAGAATTTGTTCCGCGTCCCATGGTGTTTTAAAAAAGTCTCAATTTTTGGAAAGAATGCACGACAAGCTAGGGAACGGCAGGAGAACGGGAAGGGAATATACAGTTTTCGGCGGCTAAGTGGTCAATGGTGTCCCGCTTTGCCAATGTTAAAATCTGGTCACCTTAGCCTAAGCTGGTAGGTGGACATCCCCCGAGGGGTCCTGGACTGTGAGAGTGTGCAAGCTGGGCTGAAGGACACACCCCCCAGCACAATTTTTGTGCACTGGGCCTCTAGTTAGATTTACATATAACTAAAATTTTGGAGTTATTGCAAATAGTATTGTGTTGGTTTTTAAAATTCATTTCAGTTTCCTAATGGTGTATTGCTAGTGTATAGAAACACAATAGATGTTTGTGTGTTGACTATTGGTGCCGTTAACTTTTTCAACTCACTTATTAGTTCCAGGAAATTTTGTAATTTTTTTTGGAGGGGGGGGAATTATTTATGGAGACAATTATGTCATCTGCAAATAAAGATATTTTTTCTTTTTTCTTTTCAAACAGAATGCCTTTTAGTTATTTTTAGCCCTATTGAATATGTTAATACTCTCATTATGATATGGGATATGAGTGATATAAGTGACTGTATGAAACTACTGGTAAGTAGTGAAGACTTATCAGACCAGTTTAAGATTGAGATCATGAATATGTAATATCAGTTGTGTTATTTGTAATCAGTTGTATAATTTTTGTACTAGTTCTTAACAGCCTGAGTATAGATATGGAGAAGCTATGATGGATCGAACCCGAAATTTGGATTTTGCAGGCTATATAGCAAAGGAGTTGTGGAGATAAGAATATTAGCAAAAAAAAAGAGAATATTGGCAAGAGAGAGTTTGATGTCAAGGCTGAATAGCAAAGAAAGAAACCCATATAAAAATGTTTTTACTTATACTTTTGGTATATTTCCTTTTAGCATTTCCTTACATATTAAGATATATTTTTTCCTTTGTTATTGAATGTATTAGGGAGACATTAGATAATAGAATTATATAGGTTTCAGGTGATACAGTTCTATAATATATCATTTGTATATTGTATTGTGTGTTCCTCACCTCAAGTCAAATCTCCTTCCATCATCATTTATATTCCCCTATACCCTCTTCTACCAATGCCACCCCCATCTCCCTATGGTAATTACTATGTGAGAGTGAACCAGTGATCTTTTCTGTCAAAGAAAGGAGCTCACCGCCATCATAGGTTCTCTCATTTTGATAAGCTCTTCAGATTCTCAGGGGGCTGCCATCTTACCCCTCCCCTTCCTCTGAATTAGCCAATCATGCAATAATGGGAACCCAAACTCTGAGCCCTGACCAATCAAGTCAGGGTTCAGAGTGAGGGGCAGGGAAGACATGCATCAGGAAATAAAACCCAAACAGACTTCCCATTCTATGTGCTTTGCCCATGATTTCCAGCTAACAAGAGCACCCTTCTATGCAGAAGTAAATTTGCCTTGCTAATCTAGTTTTGAGTGTTTGTCTCATTCCTGTAGCATTGTTGAGAGCATTTCTAGAAATTTGAGGGCTTGTGTCTGGGATTTAGGCACTTGAGAGGGTCATTTGGACACCACCCCCCCTGCCTAGAGGAGGTGTGCCCCAACATCTCGTTACAGTGGCCTCTGGGAGAGGGAAACTTACAACACACTGAGCTGGCAATAGACTCTGGATCAAAAGTTAATTGGCAATGCAGAGGAGGAGCCTACGAAACTGCAGCAACCAGACCATTCTATGCACAGACCAAGGTACAAAAGTCTTTGGAGAGAAGTAAGTAGTGCCTTGGTGGTTGGGACATCCCGGAGGTTGTGTGTGTGTGAATGAGATGCATCCCAGAAGTGAAGCAAGTGTGGAATCCTGATCCACAGTCCTGTTCATATCTTGCAGTGACCTCATATGGCATAAGGTCCTTTTGGATCTAGTTGGGGTAGCTACGAGGCACTTTTAATAAGCTATATTCCTGCAAGGGACATGGCCGGAGATGGACGAAATGACTCGAGAGAGGAGTGCAAGAAACCTCCAAATTGGGGAAGTTGAGCCTCTAGTAGACACACAGTAGAGTGTGAGAAATCTCCAACTTAAAAGCGGGTTTGAGCCTCTGTATACACACAGTTAAGCTATAGGAATGGACAACAAAAATTTCTCCAGAAGTAAGATCAGAGGACATGGGAAGAAACATCAGATTCTCCCAGATAGTCCTTTGGGGCACATGTTTCAATAGAACTAAAGGGAAAAGTAAGCAACAAATGATAAAATGTTGCCATTGTATCTAGACACAGGAACCCATTCTAAAATCATCTATATTTTGTCTCAAATTTGGTTCTGATGAGGATTGGGTTTGTCAACTTCTCATAGAATATTTTAATGATAAAAGTCCAATCACTCAAGAGGAGATTGACTATGCTCTTTGTTGGAGGAAAGGACCCGTCATCCTTTCCCCCATAAAGGCGGAGAAGCCTAAAAGAGAACAAGGGAGACAAATGGAATCCCTTGTCTTGCCTCCTTATGCAACAAGGAGACAATCTGAGAGAACATACAAGATGACCAATTTACAATCCCAACCTCCCCTTAAGGAGAAAGGATGTCCTGATAAGGTTCCAACCAACCCCGAGGCCTCTGTGTCACCAGAGACCTCCTTATCTAGATTATGAAAAGAATTGGAACAATGCAAAAAGAAAATTCACAGCCTACCCTTCCCATCATCTCAATCTCCTCTCAATGACTATACCCCTTGAGAGAGGTACCCTTGGGAGGAGGGGGAATAGGCTTTGTAAATGCTCCACTCACCAGTTCAGAAGTGAGAGAACTTAAGAAAGAGTTAAAGCCTCTATTGGAAGATCCACATGGTGTAGTTGACCAATTAGATAAATTTCTAGACCCACAAGTATATATGTGGACCAAATTAATGTCCATTTTAGGAATCCTATTCTTGGGAGAAGAGAGAAGAATGATTTGAAGGTCAGCTATGGAAGTTTGGGAATGAGAACAACTGACTGGCCCTGGAGCACTTGCAGCAGATGTAAAATTTCCAAATCAGGAGCCTCAGTGGGACCATAACAACATGGACCATAGAGGGCACATGAGAGACCTTAAGAAGCTAATCATTAAGGGAATGAGGGGAGCAGTTCCCTGGTCTCAGAACCTAAATAAAGCCTTTAACATTCAGTAAGGCAAAGAAAGAAGGCCTTCCGAACTTTTATCAAAACTAAAAGATCAAATGAGAAAATACTCTGGATTAGACCCTGAGGATCCATTGGGTCAAGGATTGTTAAAATTACATTTTGTCACTAATAGTTGGCCTGGTATTTCAAAAAATTTACAGAAATTGGAAAATTGGAAGGACAGAAGCTTAGAGGAAGTATTAAGAGAAGCCCAAAAGGTGTATGTATGTAGAGATGAGGAGAAACAGAAACAAAAGGCTAAAATAATGCTCACCACTATAGAACAAGTACCCCAGGGAAGGACTGACCCTAAGAGCCAAAAACAGAGACCACTGAAATAGAGGCTCCCTAAGGGAAGAGGAGCACAGGGCTATGGAAGGGGAAAGGAAAGAATAAATGCTATGGTGTGGGAAGGAGGGACACTTTAAGAGGTGATGCCCAGAACTAAATGCTCCAATCAAAAGATATCAAGAGGCTGAATGGATAAAAAACATGCCCCATATATATGTTGTCTACAAGAGATCCACATCAGAACAAGGGACTCAGACTGAAAGTGAAGGGTTGAAAAAATATCTTTCAGGCAACGGAAATTTTTTTAAAAAGGCGAGGTAGCAATATCTATATCTTGCAAAATAGACCTCAAAGTGAAGGCCATAAAGAAGAAAAGGAAGGCCACTTCATAATACTAAAGGGATCAATACAACAAGAGGCTATAACTCTGGTAAACATATATGCACCCAATGCAGGAGCACCCAAATATATAAAACAAAAAATCTCCAAGAAGATATGAAAGAAGAGGTCAACAACAATACAATCATAGTAAAGCACTTTAATCCACCACAGACATTACTGGATAAATCCTCTGGACAAAAAATCACCAAAGAAAGAGCAATCCTAAATGACTCACTAAATCTTCAGAACATTTCATCCCAAAGCCATGGAATGTATACATTTGTCTCATGTGCACATGGAACATTTTCAAAGATAGACCACATATTGGGTCACAGGCAAAGTTTCTCCAAATTAAAGAAGATTGAAATCATATCAAAAATCTTCTAAGACCACAATGGCATATTAGAAATAAACTACAATAAAAAATTCAAACACTTGGAAGCCAAATAGCATGCTATTAAACATTGATTGGGTTACCAAACAGGTCAAAGAAGAAATTAAAAATATCTTAGAAACGAATGACAATGAAAACACAACAATCCAAAATCTATGAGACACAGTGAAAGCAGTCCTGAGAGGAAAGTTTATAGCTCTACAGGCCTACCTTTTAAAAAAGAGAAAAAAATGTAATAAACCATCTAATCTACAACTTAAAGAATTAGAAAGAGAGCAATCAGAAAAGACTGAAGTGAGCTGAAGGAAGATAATAAAGATCAGAGCAGCAATAAATGACATAGAGACAAAAAAAATATGAAAGAAAAATGAAACCAAGTACTGGTACTTTGGAAAGATAAACAAGATTGATGAACCTCTAGCCAGGCTCACCAAGAAGCAAAGAGAGAGGACCCAAATAAACAAAATCAGAAATGAAAGAGGCAAAATAACTACAGACCTGACAGAAATACAAAGGATTGTAAAAAAAATTACCATGAACAACTCTATTCCAATAAACTAGACAACGTAGAGGATATGGACATATTCCTAAAAAAATAAAACCTTACAAAACTCAATCAGGAAGAATCTAAAAATCTCAATAAGCCAATAACTATGGAGGAATTTGAACTAGTCATCAAAAAGCTATCAGCAGACAAATGCCCAAGACCAGATGGCTTCACAGGGGAGTTTTACTAGATATTAAAAAAAGAACTAAAAGCTATCTTCCTCAGACTATTCTAAAAAATTCAGGAGGAAGTAACACTTCCAAGTTCATTATATGAAGCCAACATTATCCTAATAACAAAACCAGATAAAGACAACACAAGTAAAGAAACATTGGGTGCATATATGTTTATCTCTCATGAACATAGATGTCAAAATCCTCAACAAAATTCTATCAAATTGGATTCAGCATTACATCAGAAAGATCATACACCATGACCAAGTAGGATTTATCCCAGGAATGCAAGGATGTTACAATATCCACAAATCAATAAACATGGTACATCACAGAAACAAGCTGAGAGATAAAAACCATATAGTCATATCAATTGATGAAGAAAAAGCATTTGACAAAATCCAACATCCTTTTTTTATAAAAACTCTCTGCAAAGTTGGAATAGAGGGATCATACCTAAATGTAATAAAAGCCTGATATAACAAACCTACAGCCCATATCATACTCAATGGGCAAAAACTAAAACCATTTCACCTAAGAACAGGAACAAGACATGGATGCCCACTTTCACCACTCCTATTTGACATAGTACTGGAAGTACTAGCCATTGTGATCAGACAAGAAGAAGAAATAAAAGGTATCCAAATTGTCAAAGATGACATAAAACTGTCATTATTCTAAGATGACATGAAACTGTACATAGAAAACCCTAAAGACTCCATCAAAAATTATTAGACTTAATAAATAAATTCAGCAATGTAGCTGGATACAAAATTAACACCAAGAACTCTATGGCATTTTTACATACCAATACTATGCTTACAGAAAGAGAGATCAAAAAAACAATCTCATTTACCATTGCACCAAAAAATTAAGATACCTAGGAATAAACTTAACTAAGGAGGTAAAAGACCTGTACTCAGAAAACTACAGGACACTGAAAAAAGAGACAGAGAAAGACATAAACAGATGGAAGATCATACCATGTTCATTGATTGGTAGAATCAACATCATTAAAATGTCCACACTACCCCAAACAATTTATAGATTCAATGCACTCCCCATTAAAATATCAATGGCATATTTCACAGATCTAGAAGAAACTCTCCAAAAATTCATCTGTAATTAAAAAAGACCACGAATAGCTGCAGCAATCCTGAGAAGAAGAACAAAGTAGAAGGGATCTCAATACCAGATATCAAGCTGTATTCAAAGTCACTGTTCTCAAAACTGCCTGGTACTTGCACAAGAACACATATATAGACCAATGGAATAGAATGGAGAACCCAGAAATGGACCCAAACCACTATGCTCAATTAATATTTGACAAAGGAGGCAAGAGCATACAATGGAGTTAAGACAGTCTTTTCAATAAGTGGTGTTGGGAAAATTGGACAGATACATGCAATAAAATGAAACTAGACCACCAACTTACACCACACACCAAAATAAACCCAAAATGGCTAAAGGACTTACATGTAAAATGGAAAATTATAAAAAACTTAGAGGATTCCACTGGCAGTAAAATCTCAGAGATATACCTAAGCAATATTTTCACTGATACAGCTCCTAAGGCAATAGAAACTAAAGAGAAAATAAATAAATGGGACTACATTAAATTAAAAAGCTTCTGCACAGCAAAAAATACCATCAACAAAACAACAAGAAAGCCCACTGCATGGGAGAACATATTTGTCAACATTATATCTGATAAGGGTTTAATCTCCAACATTTACAGGGAACTCATACAACTTAACGAAAGGAAGATTAAAGATTAACAATCCTATAAAAAAAATGGACAACAGACCTAAATAGATACTTTTCAAAAGAAGACACAAGGAAGGCCAACAGACATGAAAACATGCTCAAATTCACTAATCAGCAAAGAGATACAAATCAAAATAACAATGAGGTATCATCTCACACCTGTCAGAATGGCTATCATCAACAAATCAACAAATTACAAATGCTGGCTAGGATGCAGAGAAAAAGGAACCCTCATGCACTGCTGGTGGGGATGCAGACTGGTTCAGCCACTGTGGAGAACAGTAAAGGGTTTTCTCAAAAAAACTAAAAATGGAACTCTCATTTCACCCAGTGACCCCACTTTTAGGAATACATCCCAAGAAATGAGAAGCATGAATCAGAAAGGATATATGCACCCCTATGTTCATAGCAGAACAATTCACCATAGCCCAATTTGAAAACAACCTAAGTGCCCATCAACAGATGAGTGGAATAAAAAACTGTAGTACATATACACAATGAAATACTGCTCTGCTGTAAAAAGGAAAGAACTCCTACCATTTGCAACAGCATCGATGGTACTGGAAAACATTATACTAAGCAAAATAAGTCAATCAGAGAAAGATAAATATCACATGATCTCACTCATTTATGAAATATAACGAACAACATAAACTGATGACCAAAAACAGATCCAGATTGGGTTGTTTATCTTCCTTTGGTAAGTTTTATGAGTTCGCTGTAAATGTTGGAGATTAAACCCTTATTGGTGATAACATTGGCAAATATGTTCTCCCATGCAGTGGGGATTCTTGTTGTTTTGTTGCTGGTTTCTTTTGCTGTTCAAAAGCTTTTTATTTTGATGTAGTCCCATTTATTTATTTTCTTTTTAGTTTCCATTGTCCTAAGAGCTGTATTGGTGAAGAAATTGCTTTGGCATATGTCTGAGATTTTGCTGCCTGTATATTCCCCTAATATTTTTATGGAAGGGTGGGGATTGGGGGAGAGATCAACCAGAGGACTTGTATGCATTCATATAAGCCTAAC
>PVJC01000793.1:65037-96990 GCA_004026665.1 Murina feae | reverse complement strand
ACAGATATTTAAAATCTTAATCAATAAAGAAAAAAAAGAGCATGTGGGGGAAAAGCCACTGGTTGCATGTTTTTCTAAACTACTGGATACAGTTACTGAAGAAAGCAGAATGCTGACCTTTGATGGAGCAATAATTGTCAGCACTCCTCATCAAGTTAGAATCATTCTCAATCAAAAAGTAGGCAGGTGGCTAACTGACTCTTGGATATTAAAATATGAGGCCATTATATTAGTAAAAGATGATTCAGTACTTACTACAGCTGTCTAAATCCCACTGAATTTCTAACTGGAGGAGGGGCACTGGGTCCTGTTGAACACCACTGCATGGATCTCATAGACTACCAAACCAAAGTCAGACCTGACCTCAGGGAAACTCCTTTCTCTACAGGACTTAAACTCTTTGTAGATGGTTCCTCTTAAGTGTTTGAGGGAAAAAGGCACAATGAATATTCTGTTGTAGATGGGGAGCAATCCATAGTTGTGGTATCAGGGAGACTGCCCGGACATGTGAATTGTTTGCCCTCAAGGAGGCTTTACAATTTTTAAAGGGAAAGGAGTGAACCATCTACACAGACTTAAAATATGCCTTTGGAGTAGTGAACACTTGGAAAAATATAGACTGAGAGGGGCCTTAATAATAGCAATGGACGAGATCTATTACACAAGGAATTGATCTCCCAGGTATTAGAGAGCCTGATGTTACCTGAAGAAATAGCAGTAGTACATGTGCCTGGACATCGATGAGGCTATTCCACTGAAGCTCAAGAAACAGATTAGCAGATGAGGCTGCTAAGGAAGCACCCCTCCAGCCTGTAGCCCCAATTTTTCATCTCACTCCTGCTCTTGCCCCTCTTGCTACTCTGGTTTTCACTTCTCAAGAGGAAGAGCAGCTATCTAAGATAGGAGCTTCCAAAATTCCTGAAGTGAAGTGGGTCTTACCGGATGGGAGGGAAATGCTTTCTAAGTCCATTATGAAGGAATTACTAATCCAATGACATAAAGGAAGTCATTGAGGCCCACAGGCCATGTGTGATGCTGTTCTAAGAATTTATGGGTGTGTAGGTATATATACTGTCACAAAGCAAGTTAATGAGAGCTGTGTTACCTGCAGGAAAGTGAGTAAGCAGGAATTGAGGAAACAAAAATCAGGAAGAAGGAACCTGGCTTAAGACCATTCCAGAGCATCCAGGTTGATTACACTGAGATGCCTAAGATAAGTCACTTCAAATACCTCTTAGTGATAGATCATTGGACTAATTGGGTTGAAGCCATTCCATTACCAAGTGCTACAGCCTAGTAATGTAACTAAGGCACTCTTAGAAAATATAATTCCTCGCTTTGTATTGGTTGAAAACATAGATTCAGATAATGGGAGTCATTTTACAGCTACCATTATCAAGGAACTAGTGAAAATTTTGGGAATAAAATGAGAATACCACACATCCTGACACCCACCCTCCTCAGGTAAAGTAGAAAGAATGAACCAAACTCTGAAAAGACACATCACCAAATTAATCCTAGGAACTAAGCTTCCCTGGACAAAATGTCTCCTGATTGCTCTTCTCAGAATTAGAACAGCACTCCATAAAGACATTGGGATAGCCCCTTTTGAGATGCTTTATGGATTACTTTATTTAGGTAAAAATTCTGACCTGCCAACCATGGAAACCAAGGATCAATTTCTTAAAAACTATATATTGGGCCTCTCTTCTACTTTACTCTCCCTCAGATTACAAGGACTACTTCCCCAAACTCCACCTCTTGAATTCCTGGTACATCCTTAACCTACCTAGTGATCACATCCTGATCAAGACCTGGAAGGAGGACAAACTTGAGAGAGCCAGGAAAGGACCTTATCAGATGCTCCTCACAACTAAGACTGCCGTTCGCACCACAGAGAAAGGTTGGATCCATTACACGTGGATTAAGGGAACTTGGTCCCCAGATCAATCAGGAGAAGCAATGGGCTGTCACCCAACACCCTGATTCTCTCATGCTAACCGTGAAACGACTCTGATTACCCCATTAATTCTAATTCTTTTAAGCCTAATGGTATTGTTAGGGATAAATGTAGAGCAGTGAAACGACTCTGATTACCCCATTAATTCTAATTCTTTTAAGCCTAATGGTAGCCCAATTTGTTATTAACATAAATATGGGTACAGATCCCCTAACCATACAATTTGATGCTTGTCAGGTCATACCATATGGTAGTCTTGCCAGCCAAAGACAACTTTCCATTGAACATAAGTATTGTTGCCCTTCTCGAGAGAGGGACCCTCTTACCCTTCTTGGAGTATGGTCTGGTGGACTCAGTACAACGGATGGACAGCTCCAACATATAAATATGGTCAGTGGGAAGCCCTCTTGGTGGCTCCTTGGCAGGCATCAGAAAGGAATCTAATATCTCTAGTACAGGGGAATCCATCACACTATTGTCAGAACTTACAATGTAATCTGCTTCTATTAACCTTTAAAACAGGAAGTAAATTAACCTTTCCACAGTGGTTTGGTCTTAGTGCAGACATATCAGGTAGAGACCCCATAGGAATATTAGTCATCCAACTGATTACCCACCCAACGCCCTTTCCAGGTCCTGGTTCCCCCAGTCAGAGTCCTAACTCAGTTGAACAGATAAGTCACAACGAATCCTCAGCTCCAGTAATAACCCTACCAAAGTCATCACAGTAGAGGCCTTCATCAAACTATAAAGACTGAGGTTGTATATGGGGAGACAAACACCTGGCTGGAATGGATTAAATATCCTGTCTGCACTCTAAACAAAAGCAACTGTAATGCTTGCACTGCAGGGAGGCCAGAAGCTCAAGTAGTGCCTTTTCCACTTGGATGGACCTTGGACACTGTGGGCATGAGAAGCATGATAGCCTTCTTTCAGGATAGCCAGGCCTTGGGGCAATGAATCTTATAGTACCTTATTACTGCTGTTTCCAATTGCAAAAGGTCCAAGGCAAGAGCTTCCGAAAATGGTCAAGCCCTCAACCCTGAATATTAACTACAACTAGTGCCTCTCCAGGTGGAGGGGAGCAATCAGTATTTCTGGGTAATGTGACCAGGTGCAGTGAAGGCCAATCCTTTGAGGAGCTAAGTAATCAGTCTACACTGACTGTAACCAGAGCAGACATTTGGTGGTATTGTGGAGGGCTGTAACTTGAGACTTTACTGGCTGACTGGAGTGGAACTTGCACCCTAATTCAATTGGCCATCCCTTTCACCTTGGTTTGTCAATATCCTAATCCTTCCCCTAAGGGGACTATACATAGAGTCAGAAGGGACATCCTTACTGCCCCTGAGCATTCACTCGACCCACATAGTATACATTGATTCCATTGAAGTGTCTAGGAGTGTCCCTTGTAGGTAGAGCACAGGAGGTTTATCTCAGTGCAGTGGCTGATGCAATGCTGTGAGCACACTCCAGCAATTCAGATCTTTCTGGCAAACCAGAAAGATGGCAACGCCTGCCTGAGCCCCTCCTAGAGCCCAAACTTTACGCTCATTGGCTCCCTAAGAAGACCTGGCGTTCCATGATTGGCCACCTCCGCTATATATACTGCTGTACTTCCTCAATAAAATTAGACCTATGTCACAGAACCTGGTCTCTGGAGTTGTGCATGCAAGCATCCTAGCACTAGGGGCTCCGTCTTCCTCACCCCTGGGAGACCCCCTGCTCCAGTCCCTGATGAGTTTAAAGCTAGGACTCAAATAACAGCAGGATTTGAGTCCATATTATTCTGGTGGTCAACCATTAACAAAAATGTAGATTGGATAAACTATATTTATTATAATCAACAGAGGTTTGTCAATTATACCAGGGATGCTATCAAAGGGAATAGCTGAGCAATTAGTGCAACCAGAAGAATGACCTGGGAGAACCAGCTAGCTTTAAATATGGTTCTAGTGGGAAAAAAGGAGGTATGTGTAATGATAGGAGGCCAATGCTCTACATTTATCCCTAACAATACAGCTCCAGATAGGACTATCACTAAGGCCTCAGTTAACTTATTGGCTAATAAGTTAACTGAGAATTCTAGAATTGAGGATCCTTTTTCCAATCTACCAGAGCAATGGTTTGGGAAGTGGAAAAGAATGATATCTATACTCACTTCCTTAATAATTGTGTTAGGTGTTATGACAGTAATAGGATGTTGCATTATTCCATGTATGAGAGGACTCATCCAAAGATTAATTGAGACTGCATTAATCAAACATACCCCAGTAACATATCAGCAGAATAATCTTCTCTTGGATACTGCAGAACATCAAAGTCAAAGACTGCTAGCTGAAATTGAAGAAAAGAATCAAATGAAAAAAAAGGGGGAGGGGAGAAATTGTGAGAGTGAACCAGTGACTTTTTCTGTCAGAGAAAGGAGCTTGCTGTCATCTTAGTTTCTGCCATTTTTATATGACATTCAAATTCTCAGGGGGCTGCCATCTTACCCCTCCCCTTCCTCTGAAGTAGCCAATCATGCAGTAATGGGAACCCAAGCTCTGAGCCCTGACCAATCAAGTCAGAGGTCAGAGTGAGGGGCAGGGCAGACCCGCGTCAGGAAGTGAAACTCAAACAGACTTCCTATCCAGTGTGCTTTGCCTATGATTTCCAGCTGGCAAGAGAATCCTTCTGCTCAGGAGTAAATTTGCCTTGCTGATCCAGTTTCAAGTTTTGTCTCATTCCTGAGACATTACTGAGAGCATTTCTAACAACTGTAATGTCTGTGAATATGAAGTTTTTTTTTCTTAATCCCTTCAAGTTTTTCACCCTGACATGGAGCACCTCTCCCCTCTGACAGCTATCAGTCTGTTCTCTGTCTATGAATCTGTGTCTATTTTGTTAATTTATTTTGCTCATTAAATACCATATATGACTGAAATAATATTGTAATACTTACAAGTTTTAGAAACAAAAATATAATGTGTTAATATTTTCAAAATTTATCCATGTTGTAGCATGTATACTTTTGGATGTTAAATAGTGATCCTTTGTATAGATATGCCATATTTTATTTATCTATTCATCAATAGACAGACATTACAATTGTATTTGCTTTTGGGCTATTATGATTGATGGTGCTGTGAACATTAATGTAGAAGATTTTCTATGAATATATATTTATAGTTCTTTTGATTTTATAATAAGGAGTTGAATTGCTAAGTCATATGGTAATTCCTTGTTTAACAATTATTATTTTCATTGCAGACAATATTACAGATGTTCCCATTTCCCCCTCCCTTTTGCCCACCATCACATAGCCACTGCCACACTGTTAGCAGTTGTCTGTGTCTATAGGTTAGGCATATATGTCCTTTGGCTAATACCTTCTCCTTCTTTCATGCAGTTAAACCCTCTGCCTACCCTCTGAGAGCTGTCAGTCTATTCTATGTGACCATACCTCTGTTTCTACTTTGTCCATCAGTTGAATTTGTTCATTAGATTCCAAATATTAGTGAGATCATATGGTATTTGTCTTTCTCTGACTGGTTTAATTTGACTTTACATAATAGTCCCCAGGTCCCTTTATTCTGTTTCAAAGGTAAGAGATACTTCTTTTTTAGAGCCACATAGTATTCCATGTGTAAATATACCACAGCATTTTTATCCACTCATCTACTGATGGGCACTTAGGCTGTTTTCAGATCTTGGTTATTATAAATAACACTGCTATGAACAGAGGGGTGCATATGTTTTGAATTGGTATTTTGGGATTTTTAGGATATATTCCCAGAACTGAAATTGCTAGGTCAAAAGGCAATTCCATTTTTAATTTTTTGAGGAAACTCCATAATGTATTCCTCAGTGGCTGCAGCAGTCACGATTCTCATCAACAGTGCGCTAGGGTTTCCTTTATTCCACATCCTCTCCAGCACTTGTTGTTTGTTGACTCACTGATGGTAGCCATTCTGGCAGGTTACAGGTGATATATCATTGTGGTTTTTAAATTGCATCTCTCTGATAATTAGTTACTTTGAGCATTTTAAAAATATATTTTATTGATTTTTTACAGAGAGGAAGGGAGAGGGATAGATAGTTAGAAACATTGATGAGAGAGAAACATTGATCAGCTGCCTCCTGCACATTCCCTACTGGGGATGTGCCTGCAACCAAGGTACATGCCCTTGACCAGAATTGAATCTGGGACCCTTGAGTCTGCGGGCCGACGCTCTATCCACTGAGCCAAACTGGTTAGGGCTTTGAGCATTTTTTCACATGTCTCTTGGTCATCTGTATGTCCTCTTTGGAGAAGTGTCTATTCAGATCTCTTGTCCATTTTTAGGTTGTTTGTCTTCTTATTTTTGAGTTGCATAAGTTCTTTATGTAATTTGAATATTAACCCCTTATCATCTGTATTATTGCCAAATATGTTCTCCCATACAGTGGGGACCATTTTCATTTTCTTGATGATTTATTTTTCTGCACAGATTTTCAGTTGTATGTAGCTCCATTTGTTTATACTTTCCTTTGTTTCCATAACCCTAGGAGATATATTGAGCAAAAATATTGCTATGAGAGTTGTCTGAAATTTCACTACCTATGTCTTCTAGGATTTTTATGATTTGGTGACTTACATTTAAGTATTTTATCAATTTTTTAGTTCACTCTTGTGTATGTTGTAAGTTGATGGTCTAATTTAATGTTTTCACATGTACATGTCCAATCTTCCCAACATTATTTATTAAGAAATTATCTTTATTCCATTGTATGATTATGATTTCTTTGTGAAATATTAATTGACCATAAAGGCATGGTTTGTGTTATGGGCTCTCTGTTTTGTTCTATTGATCTATATGCCTGTTCTTATGCAAGTACCAGGCTATTTTAATTGCATTGGCCTTGCAGTATAGTTTGATATCAGGTATTGTGATACCTCTAACTTTGTTCTTTATTCTCAAGATTGCTGAGGTTACTCAGGGTCTTTTTTGGTTCCATATAACTTTTTGGAATATTTGTTCTAGTTCTGTGAAACATATCATTGGTATTTTAATAGGGATTGTGTTGAATCTGTAGATTACTTTGAATAGTATGGACATTTTAATGATGTTAATTCTTCCAATCCATTAACAGGGTATATGTTTCCACTTTTTGTATCTTCCCCTATTTCTTTCTTTAATGTCCTATAGTTCTCCTAGTACAGATCTTTTACCTCTTCAGTTATACTTATTCATAGATATTGTGTTATTTTGTAGCTATGGTATATAAGATTGTTGTGTTTTTTAATATTTTAGTTTCTGATTCTAAGAGTTCATTTTTAGTATATAAAGATGACATCAATTTCTAGGTGTTAATTTGCTGAATTCATTTATTAAATATAGCAGTTTTTGGTGTAGTTTTCAGGGTTTTCTATGAATAATATCATGTCATCTGCAAGTAATGACAGTTTTACTTTCTCCTTTCCAATTTGGATGCCTTTCATTTCTTCTTCTCAGATCACTGTGGCTAGAATTTTTCGCATTATGTTATATAAAAGTGGTGAACATGGACATCTATGTCTTGTTCCTGTTCTTATGGAAAACACTTTTTGTTTTTACCTATTGAATATAATGTTGGCTGTAGGTTTATCATATATGACTATTATTATGTTGAGATATGATCTCTCTATTCTCACTTCACTGATTTTTTAAAATAAAAAAATGGGTGCTAGCTTGGCCAGTGTTGCTCAGTGGTTGAATGTCAACCCATGAACCAGAAGGTCATGGTTCAATTCCAGGTGAGGGCACATGCCCAGGTTACAGGCTCGATCCTCAATAGGGGCCATGCAGGCAGCAGCCAATGGATGATTCTCTCTCATCTTTGATGTTTCTTTCTCTCTCTCCTTCTCCTTTCCATTCTCTGAAATAAAAAACACACACATATTTTTAAAAATTGGGTGCTGGATTTTTAAATGCTTTTTCTGCCTCTAATGATATGATCATGTGATTTTTTCCCCTTCATTTTGTTAATGTGATATTTTACATTTATTGATTTGCAAATATTGTACCAGCCTTACATCCATGGAATAAATCCTACACTTGGTCATTGTGTATACTCTTCTTTTAATTATTGTTTGATCCATTTGCTACTATTTTTTTTCATTGCTTAAAGTATTACAACAAGTGATAGATAAGTATTACAACAGATGATAGATAGATCTCCATTTTTTCCCCTTGCCCTTCCCCCCCTCATTTTGCTACTATTTTGTTTAGGATTTTAGCAGCTATGTTCTCTAGGGATATTAGTCTGTATTGTTAATTGTTTGTAGACTCTTTTTCTGGTTTTGAAATTAGGATAATGCTGGCCTCATAAAAAATAGCTTGGAAGTCTTCCTTCCTCTTGAATTTTTTTCTATGGCTTGAGGATGATAAGTTTTAGTTCTTCTTTAAGTATTTGGTAAAACTCCCCTGTGAAACCATCCGTTCCAGGACTTTTGTGTAGCTGGAGGTATTGTGTGTGTGTGTGTGTGTGTGTGTGTATTTAATGTTTCTATTCATTAGTTGTTATTGGTCTATTTATTTTTTCTAATTCTTCCTGATTGAGTTTTGCAAGATTGATATTTTTAGGAATTTGTCCATTTTTCTCAGTTTGTCCAATTTGTTGGCGTATAGTTGTCCATGGTATTTTCTAACAATCCTTTGCATTTCTATCATGTCAGTTGTTACTGCACCACTTTCATTTTTGATATTTTAATTTAGGTCTTCTCTCTGTTACTTAATGAACCTGGCTAAAGGCTCACCAATCTTGTTTATGTTTTCAAAGAACAAGCTCTTGGTTTCATTGATCTTTTGTATTAACTTTTTAGACTCTATGTAATTTATTTCCACATTGATCTTTATTTTTCATTCCTTCCAATTATTCTGGGCTTTTCTTGTTGCTCTCATTCTAGTTCTTTTAGTTGTAGGGCTGGGTAATTTATTACAGACTTTTTTTTGTTTCTTGAGGTAGGTCTGTATTTCCTTCAGGACTGTTTTTGCTGTGTCTCATATATTTTAGTTTAATGTCTGTTTATTTATATTTGTTTCTAGGAAGTTTTTTTTTTATTTCTTCCTTCATCTCATTGGTAACCCAATCATTTTTTAATAACATGCTCTTTAGCCTTCATTTGTTTGAATATTTTTGAGTGTTGCTATTGTAGTTGATTTCTAGTTTCATGCCATTGTGATCTGAAAAGATGCTTGATATGTTTTTTTTTTCCACACTACCATTGTTAATTTATTTGTTCAAGGACTCACGTTGTAAACATTACACCAGGTATGGGCTTTGAGTCTGTAAGCCCAGATTCACATATTTAGGAGGATAAAAGCAAACTGTGACCCATGTACATGGATGGACGCTAAAGGCTCACAGTTAATCACATTGTAGTTCTTAAATTTCTACAGCCTAGAACCCTGTAGTCACAGGTCTTTGAGGTCCTTCTGGATGTTCCAGAGAGTATCTGTGCTTTTCTTGAGCTGAGCAACCTCATCATCCTTCAGTTTCTGGTTGATGACACTGTTTTTAATCTTCCTGAGCATGTAGAGACTTATTTGGTGTTCTGACATGTAGTATCTTTGAGAATGTCTTTTGTGCACTTGAGAAGAATATATAATCTGCAGCTTTGTTGTGAAATGTTCTGTAAAGATCTATTAAATCCATCTGAACTAGTGTGTCATTTAAGCTCACTGTTTCCTTGTTGATATTTTTATCTGAAAAAAAATCTATCAATATTTGACCTTGGTCTGTTAAAGTTCCCTACTGTGATTATATTGCTGTCAATCTCTCCCTTCAAGTCCTCCAAGAGTTTATTAAAAATATGTTTAGATTCTCCTATATTGGTTGTATATGTGCTTATATCCTTTTTTTGGAATGATCCGTTTAGTATCATGTAATGTCCTTCTTTGTGTCTTGTTATAGCCTCTGTTTTGAGGTCTATTTTTTTTCAGGTATAGGCATTGCTATCCCTGTGGGTTGTTTGTTTGTTTGTTTGTTTGTTTTCATTTCTATTGACATGTTATATTTTTTTCCATTTCTTCACATTCATCCTGTGTCAATCTTTTTTTATGAGGTGGGTGTCCTGTAGACAGCTTATATATGTGTCCTGTTTTCTTATCTTTTCATATACATTTTGTCTTTTGATTGGAGCATTTAATTCATTTACATTTAAAGTTATCATTGATAGGTATTTATCTATTGCTATTTTTATTTTTTATGCCTATGTTCCTCTCTATTTCTTCTTCTTAGAAAAATCCCTTTAACAGTTTTTTGCAATGCTGGTTTGGTCAAAGACACTCCCTTAGCTTTATTTTTGGTGCTGAAACTCTTTATTTCACCTTCAATTTTGAATGATAGCCTGCTGGAAAGAGTAATCTTGGTTTCTGATCCTTGCTTTTCATACCTTTAAATACTTTATGCCATTCCCTTCTGGCCTGTAGTTTTTCTGTTGGGAAACCAACTGACAACCATATGAGAGTTCCCTTGTAGGTAACTGCCTGTTTTTCACTGCCCTTAAGATTATCTATTTGTATTTAATGTTTACCATTTTATTTATTTTTTTTAAAAAATATATTTTATTGATTTTTTACAGAGAGGAAGGGAGAGGGATAGAGAATTAGAGATATTGATGAGAGAGAAACATCGATCAGCTGCCTCTTGCACACCCCCCACTGGGGATGTGCCCACAACCAAGGTACATGCTTTTGACTGAATCAAACCTGGGATCCATCATTCTGCAGGCTGATGCTCTATCCACTGAGCCAAACCAGTTAGACTACCATTTTAATTATAATGAGTCTTGGAGTAGGTCTCTTTGGATTCTTCTTCAATTGGACCCTCTGTGCTTCCTGAATGTGTGTGATTTTTTCCCCTTCCCCAGCTTAAGGAAGTTTCTATCATTATTTCTTCAAACAGATTCTCTACCCCTTGTCCATATTCTTCTCCTTCTGTTACCCCTATGATACAGATGTTTTCCATGTCAGGTTGTCCCAATGTTTCCTTCAATTGCCCTCATGCTTTTTATGTATTTTTTTTCTTTTTCTACTCTGATTGAGTGATTTTTTTCTACCTTTTCTCCAAATTTGCTTATTTGGTCCTCTGCTTCTAATCTACTATTGATTCCTTCCAGTGTATTCTTTATAGCCTTGCTGAATAGAGTAGTCTTGGTTGCAGGTCTTTGCTTTAAATCCCTTTGAATCCTTCATGTTAATTCCTTCTGTCCTGATGTGTTTCTGTTGATAAATCAGCTAATGGTCTTATGGGAAGGTACTTTTAGGTAATTAGCTGTCTCCCACTTGCTAACTTTAAGATTCTCCCTTTGTCTTTAACCATTGAAATTTTAATTATGATCTGTTTGGATGTGGTTCTCTTTCGGTTCATCTTGATTTGGGCTCTCTGTTCTTCCTGTGTAACCTGTGTGACTTTTTCTGTCACCAGGATAAGAAAGTTTTCTACCATTATTTCTTCAAAGAGTTTCTCTATTCCTTGCTCACTCTCCTCTTCTTGTACTCCAATAATGCAGAAGTTGTAATGCTTCATTTTGGCCATGAAGTTTCTTTGCCTTTCCTCATTTCTTTTCATGCTTTTTTTTTTTTTTTGGTGATGCTTGGATGCATACTATTATCTTATCCTCCAATATACTGATTTGATTCTTTTCTTTCTTTAGTCTGCTTCTGATTCCTTCTAGTGTATTATTCCTTTTAGATATTATATTATTCTTTTTTATTGCTTAAAATATTACAAAGAATAGTACATATGTCTCCTTTTTTGCCCCTTGACCTTCCCCCAGCCTCCCCTACTCCCCCACCATTGGTTATGCTTATATGAATGCATAAAGGTACTTTGGTTGATCTCTTACACCCCCCCAGACCTTCCTGCTTTAGTTTGACAGTCTAATTCTGCTCTGCTTCTGTACCTATTTTTGGTCATCAGTTTATAATGGTCATTATTATCCATAAATGAGTGAGATCATGTGATATTTTTCTTTTATTGACTGGCTTATTTCATTTAGCATACTGCTCTCCAGTTCAATCCATGCTGTTGCAAATGGCAAGAATTCCTTCTTTTTTTTACAACAGCATAGTATTCCATTGTGTAGATGTACCACAGTTTTCTAATCCCTTCATCTGTTGATGGGCACTTAGGCTGCTTCCAGATCTTAGCTATGGTAAATTGTGCTTCTGTGAACATAGGGATGAATATATCTTTTCTGATTGGTGTTTCTGGTTTCTTGGGATGTATTCCTAGAAGTGGGATCACTGGGTCAAATGGCAGTTCCATTTTTAAATTTTTGAGGAAAGGCTATACTGTCTTCCATAGTGGTTGCACCAGTCTGCATTCCCACCAGCAGTGCATGAGGGTTCCTTTTTCTCCGCATCCTCTCCAGCACTTGTCATTTGTTGATTTGTTGATGATAGCCATTCTTACAGGTGTGAGATGGTACTTCATTGTTGTTTTGATTTGCATCTCTCCGATGATTAGTGACTTTGAGCATGTTTTCATTTGTCTCCTGGCTTTCTGAATGTCCTCTTTTGAAAAGTGTCTATTTAGGTCCTTTGCCCATTTTTTAAATTGGATCATTTATCTTTCTTTTGTTAAGAAGTGTGAGTTCCCTATAAATGTTGGAGATTAAACCTTTCTTGGTGATAACATTGGCAAATATGTTCTCCCATGCAGTGGGCTTTCTTTTTGTTATGTTGATGATATCTTTTGATGTGAAGAAGCTTTTTATTTCAATGTAGTCCGATTTGTTTATTTTCTTCCTAGTTTCTAATGCCCTGGGACCTGTATTGGGGAAGAAATTGCTTTGGGATATGTCTGAGATTTTGTTGCCTTTGAATTCCTCTAGTATCTTTATGGTTTCCTGTCTTACATTTAAGTCCTTCATCCATTTTGAGTTTATTTTTGCATATGTTGTAAGTTGGTGAGCTAGTTTCATTTTTTTGCATGTATCTGTCCAATTTTCTTGACATCATTTATTGAAGAGACTGTCTTGCTCCATTGTATGTTCTTGCCTCCTTATCCAAATATTAATTGAGCATATTGTTTTGGGTCGATTTCTGGCTTCTCTAATCTATTCCATTGATCTACATGTCTATTCTTGTGCCAGTACCAGGCAGTTTTGAGAACTGTATCTTTGTAATACAGGTTGATATCTGGTATTGAGATCCCACCTACTTTGTTCTTCTTTCTCAGGACTGCTGCAGCTATTAGGGGTCTTTTTTTATTCCAGATGAATTTGTGGAGAGTTTGTTCTAGGTCTGTGAAATATGCCGTTAGTATTTTAAAGGGGAGTGCGTCATACTTCCTACTTTCCCTCCTTCAAAAAGAGACTAAAACTATACACAGGAGGGAGTGACTGAGTGAGCCGAGGAAAGGAGAGTGTGTGGAGGTGTATGGTGTGTGTGCGAGCGAGTGAGTGACAGTTGAGTCCAGCAGGAGCAGCAGGAGCTGGCAGACCAGGCTCTCTGAGATGGGGAGAAATGGCCACCACTGCAAACACTCCCCGGAGTGCGGACTGGAGGACTCAGGCAGGGATCGCACACCATCTTGAAGGGGAGAGCAGTGTCTTCTAGGAATTCATCGGCACCACCTCCCAGACAGGCCTGGGACACTGCCTGAGCAACCCAGCAGCCACTTTAGCAAAAACAAAACAAAACAAAACAAAAAAACAAAAGCAGAAAAACCCCGGGATCTCCACTGCCAATGGAGCACAGTGCCTGCATTGGTGAATTCAGCCTCCCCCTCCTCAGCGGCAAACCTCTGGGCTCACATTTGCATATGCTTCCCCAGCTCTCAACCCACCACACTTGCGCTTGGATGCGTACAGGTCACCTAGGCACAGGTCGAGGAAGACTTTGCTGGGAAACACCTGTGGGCCCCAGCTCGGCGTACTCGTGTGTAGCCACCTGCAGGTCGCTCAGCAGCTCGCGAGTGCGATGCGACTGACTTTACTGGGAAACACCTGTGGGCCCTGGCTCAGCGCACTTGTGTGTAGGCGCCCGCAGGTCACCCAGCCACGTGCGCTCAACGCAACAGACTTTACTGGGAAACACCTGTGGGCCCTAGCTCAGCACAGTCACGTGTATCTGTGCCAAGGTCACCCAGCTGTGTGGCTCCACAGACTTCTCTCAGAAGACACTGAAAACCCTAACTGGGTTCAAGTTTCTGTCTGCTACAAAACTACAGAATTCTGGACACCACAATCACGCCTTTCCAGAACACAGGCCTCCTGAGCCCCAACACCCCAATAGATGGTTCCTGGGTGCCACTGTAAGTCCCCACAGGGCATGAGTGATTTCAACCTAGGGCACAAGACAGCAAATATTGGGACACCCCCTCCATGGCTGCTGATTTCTAGACACCACAGTTGGGCCTTTCCAGCTTGCAGACCTACATCAGGAGAAGCCAAATAGCTCAAGTAGGGAGCTAAAATAGACTGCCAAACTCAGAAGACTTGAGAGGGCACACCAGTAGCACCACCCCCAAAAGAAACTGGGTAGCAAAGCAATTGGAGCTACAATTAAAACATTACAGCAAAACATGGGAAAACAAAAAAGCAATCCACAAAGGAAAGAAAAAGAGGAATCACCAGAAATGGAGTTAAATGAAACAGAGGCTACTAACATATCAGAGAAAGAATTCAGAGTAATGGTTATAAGGATGCTCAAATGGCTGGAAGACAAATGCACACAACTCAATGGGAATTATAAGGAGCTGAATGAGAATGTCACCAGTATGAAAAGGAACCAAGAGGAAATGAAGAATGACATAGCTGCTATAAAGAACACAATGGAAGGAGTAAACAGTAGACTGGAAGAGGCTGAGGACCACATCAGCAAATTAGAAGACAAGGTAGGAAAAAACACACAAACACAGGATCAACTGGAAAAAAAACTTAAAAACCAAGAGGAGAGCCTATGGGAGCTCTGGGGCAACACAAAACAAAACAACATTTACTTAATAAGGGTACCAGGAGGAGAGGAGGAGAAGCAAGGAATAGAAAACCTGTTTGAAGAAATAATGACAAAAAACTTCCCTGATATGGGCAAGGAAAAAAATACACAAGTTCAAGAAGAACACAAAGTGCCAAACAAGATGAACCCCAAAAGACCAACACCAAGACACATCATAATTAAATTGGCAAACACCGACAACCAAGTAAGAATCTTAAAGGCTGCCAGAGAGAAACAGAAAATTGCCTACAAGGGTTCTCCTATTAGAATATCAGCTGACTTCTCAACAGAAACACATCAGGCAAGAAAGGAATGGAATAAATTTACAAAGTGATGCAAAGGAAAGGAATGAATCCAAGAATACTTTACCCAGCAAGGCTATCATTCAAAATTGAAGGTGGAATCAGAAGTTTCACAGACAAAAAAGGACTAAGAGAGTTTATTACTACCAAGCCAGCAATGCAAGAAATGCTAAAGGGACTGCTGTAAAAAGAAGAAACAGAAAGACAAGAAGAAACACAAACATTAAGGATAAAAATGACCACAAACAAGTACTTTTCAATAATAACATTAAATGTAAATGGATTGAATGCTCCAATCAAAAGATATAGGGCAGTTCAAAGGATAAGAAAACAGGACCCATATATCTGCTGTCTACACGAGACTCACGTCAGCACAAAGGATTCACACAGACTGAGAGTGAAAGAATGGAAAAAAATTTGTCAGGCAAATGGAAATGAGAAAAACACTGGAGTTGCGATACTTATATCTGACAAAATAGGTCTCAAAGTAAAGGCCATAACAAGAGATAAGCAAGGCCACTACATAATACTAAAGGGAGAAATTCAGCAAGAAGATATAACTCTAGTAAACATATATACACCCAATACAGGAGCACCCAAATACATAAAACAACTTCTGAAAGACATCAAGGGAGAGATTGATAGCAATACAGTCATAGTAGGGGACTTTAATACCCCATTGACACCACTGGATAAATCCTCAAAACAAAAAATCAGCAAAGAAACAACAATCCTAAATGACTCACTAGATCAGATGGACTTAGTTGACATCTTCAGAATACTTCACCCCAAAGCCACAAAATATACATTCTTCTCCAGTGTTCATGGGACATTTTCAAAGATAAACCATATATTAGGACACAGACAAAGTCTCTTCAAATTCAAGAGAATAGAAATCATAACAAGCATCTTCTCAGATCATAATGGCATAAAGCTAGAAATCAACTACAATAAAAATATTGAAAAAAGAACAAACACTTGGAGGCTAAATAGGATGTTATTAAACAATGAATGGGTAACTAGAGATATCAATGGAGAAATAAAAATCTTCCTGGAAATAAATGACAGTGAAAACACAACAATCCAAAATCTATGAGACACAATGAAAGCAATCCTGAGAGGGAAGTTCATAGCTCTATAGGCCCACCTCAAAAAAACAAGAGAAACTGGTAATAAATGACCTAAATCTACAACTCAAAGAAAGAGAGCAACAAGAAAAGCCCACAGTATCCAGAAGGAAGGAAATAATAAAGATCAGAGCAGAAATAAGTGACATAGAAACCAAAAAAACAATACAAAAGATCAACAAAACCAAGAGCTGGTTCTTTGAAAGAATTAACCAGGTTGACGAACCCTTCACCAGACTCACCAAGAAACAAAGAGAGAGGACCCAAATAAATAAAATCAGAAATGAAAGAGAGAAAATAAAAACTGACCCTATGGATATACAAAAGATTGTGAAAAAATACTACGAACAGCTCTACTCCAAAAAACTGGACAACTTCGAGGAAATTGACACATTACTAGAAAAATACAAGCTTCCAATACTCAATCAGGAAGAATCAAAAAACCTGAATAGGCCCATAACTACTGATGAAATTGAAACAGTCATCCAAAAGCTTCCAGTAAACAAAAGCCCTGGACCAGATGGCTTCACAGGGGAGTTTTATCAAACTTGCAAAGAAGAACTAAAGCCAATCCTACTCAGACTATGCCAAAAAATTCAAGACGAAGGCACACTTCCAAGCTCTTTCTATGAAGCCAGCATTACCCTAATACCAAAACAAGATAAAGAAACCACAAAGAAAGAGAACTACAGGCCAATAACCCTGATGAACACAGATGCTAAAATTGTCAACAAAATTCTAGCAAACTGGATCCAGCATTATATTAGAAATATTATACACCATGACCAAGTGGGATTTATTCCAGGAATGCAAGGCTGGTACAATATCCGCAAATCAATAAACGTGCTACATCACATAAACAAATTGAGAGACAAAAATCACATAATCATATTGATTGATGCAGAAAAAGCATTTGACAAAATCCAACACCCTTTCTTGATAAAAACTCTCAGCAAAGTGGGAATAGAGGGATTATAACTCTATATGATTAAAGCCTTATATGACAAACCCACAGCCAACATCATACTCAATGGACAAAAACTAAAACCAATTCCCTTAAAAACAGGGACAAGACAGGGATGCCCACTTTTGCCACTCCTGTTCAACATAGTACTGGAAGTGCTAGCCAATGGGATCAGGCAAGAAGAAGAAATAAAAGGCATCGAAATTGGAAAAGAAGAAGTAAAATTGTCATTATTTGCAGATGACATGATACTGTACTTAGAAAACCCTAAAGACTCCATCAAAAAAAATATTAGACCTAATAAATGAATATGGTAATGCAGCAGGATACAAAATTAACACAAAGAAATCTATGGCATTTTTATACAACAATAGTGAATTTACAGAAAAAGAAATTAAATAAGCAATCCCATTTACCATTGCACCAAAAAAATTAAGATACCTAGGAATAAACTTAACCAAGGATGTAAAAGACCTACCTCAGGAAACTACAGTGCACTGAAAAAAGAGATAGAGGAAGACATAAACAGATGGAAGAACATACCATGCTCATGGATTGGTAGAATCAACATCATTAAAATGGCCATACTACCAAAAGCAATCTATAAATTCAACGCACTTCCCATTAAAATACCAATGGCATATTTTACAGACTTAGAATGAAATATCCAAAAATTCATCTGGAATAAAAAAAGACCCCAAATAGCTAAAGCGATCCTGAGAAAGAAGAAAAAGAAGAACAAAGTAAGTGGGATCTCCATACCAGATATCAAGCTATATTACAAAGCCACTGTTCTTATAACAGCTTGGTACCGGTGCAAGAACAGACATATAGATCAATGGAATAGAATAGAGAATCCAGAAATTGACCCAAACCACTATGCCCAATTAATATTCTATGAAGGAAGCAAAAGCATACAATGGAGTCAAGACAGTCTCTTCAATAAATGGTGTTGGGAAAATTGGACAGATTCATGTAAAAAAATGAAACTAGACAACCAACTTATACCATACACAAAAATAAACTCAAAATGGATAAAAGACTTAAATGTTAGACTGGAAACCATAAAAATACTAGAGGAATACAAAGGGAGCGAAATTGCAAACATGTGCCGAAGGAATTTCTTCACTGATACTGCTTCTAAGGCAGAAGGAAGCCAAAGAGAAAATAAACAAATGGACTACATCAAAATAAAAAGCATTTGCACATCAAAGGAAAGCATCAACAAAACAAGAAAGCCCACTGCATGGGAGAACATATTCGCGAATGATATCACCGATAAGGGTTTATATCCAACATTTACATGGAACTCATGCAACTTAACAAAAGGAAGATAAACAATCCTATCAAAAAATGGGCAATGGACCTAAATAGACACTTTTCAAAAGAAGACATACAGAAGGCAGAAAGACATATGAAAACATGCTCAAAGTCACTAATTATATGAGAAATGCAAATAAAAACAATGCCGTGTCATCTCACACCTGTCAGAATGTCTATCATCAACAAATCAACAAATGACAAGTGCTGGAGAGGATACAGAGAAAAAGGAACCCTTCTGCACTGCTAGTGGGAATGCAGACTGGTGCAGCCACTATGGAAGACAGTTTGGAGTTTCATCAAAAAATTAAAAATGGAACTCCCATTTGACCCTGTGATCCCACTCCTGGAAATATATCCCAAGAAACCAGAAACACCAATCAGAAATGATATGTGCATCCCTGTGTTCATAGCAGCACAATTTACAATAGCTAAGATTTGGAAACAGCCTAAGTGCGCATCAGCAGATGAATGGATGAGAAAACAGTGGTACATCTACACAATGGAATACCATGCTGCTGTAAAAAAGAAGGAATTCTTACCATTTGGAACAGCATGCATGGAACTGGTGAGCATTATGCTAAATGAAATAAGCTAGTCAATGAAAGAAAAATACCACATGATCTCATTTATGGATAATAAAGACCATTATAAACTGATAAACATAGACAAATACAGAGACAGAATAGCTTTGAACAGACTGTCATCCTACAGGTGGAAGGCTGGGGAGGTTTCGGGGGGAATTAACGGATCAACTGAAAGACTGGCATGCACGCATATGAGCATAATTAATGGCATGTATCACGTTTACTGATATGCGGATATTGTACCATCCTTGCATCCCTGGGATAAATCCTTCTTGGTCATGGTGTATGATCTTTCTGATGTACTGTTGGATCTGATTTGCTACGATTTTGTTGAGGATTTTGGCATCTATGTTCATGAGGGATATTGGCCTGTAATTCTCTTTCATTGTGTTGTCTTTATCTTGTTTTGGTATTAGGGTAACGCTGGCTTCATAGAATGAGCTTGGAACTGTTTCTCTTGAATTTTTTTGGAATAATTAGAGGAGGATAGATTTTATTTCTTCTGTGAATGTTTGGTAAAACTACCCTGTGAAGCCATAGGGCCCCAGCCTTTTGTTTGCTGGAAGCTTTTTGATGACTGCTTAAATTTCTTCCATAGTTATTGGCCTGTTGAGATTTTTAGATTCTTCTTGATTGAGTTTTGGAATGTTGTATATTTCTAGGAATATGTCCACTTCCTCCAGGCTGTCCAGTTTGTTGGAGTAGAGTTGTTCATAGTATTTTTTAACAATCCTTTGTATTTCTTTCAGGTATGTTGTTATTTTCTCTTTCATTTATGATTTTGTTTATTTGGGTCTTCTCTCTGCTTCTTGGTTAGCTTGGCTAGAGGTTTATCAATCTTGTTCATCCTTTCAAAGAACCAGCTCTTGGTTTTGTTGATCTTTTGTGTTGTGTTTTTGCTCTCTATGTCACTTATCTCTGCTCTGATCTTTATCATTTCCTTCTGCTTACACTGGGCTTTTTTGTTGTTCTCTTTCTAAGTCTTTTAGTTGTAGGTTTAGGTACCTTATTATCATTGCTTCTTGTTTTTTTGCAGTAGTCTTGTAGAACTATGAACTTCCCTTTCAAGACTGCTTTCACTGTGTCCCATATATTTTGGATTATTATGTTTTCGTTGTCATTTATTGCCATGATGTTTTTTATTTCGTCTTTGATCTCTCTGGTAACCCAGTCACTGTTTTACAGCATGCTATTTAGTCTCCACGTTTTTTTATTTTTTGGATTGTTTTTATTGTAGTTTTTTTCTAGTTTTATGCCATTGTGATCTGAGAAGATGCTTGTTATAATTTCTATCGTCTTGAATTTGAAGAGACTTTGCCTGTGACCCAATATATGATCTACTTTTGCGAATGACCCATGTGCACTTGAGAAGAATGTGTATTCTGTGGCTTTGTGGTGAAGTGTTCTGAAGATGTCAATTAAGTCCATCTGATCTAGTGAGTCATTTAGGATTGATGTTTCTTTGCTGATTATTTCTTTAGAGGATATTTACAGTGGTGATAGTGGGGTATTAAAGTCCCCTACTATGATTGTATTGCTGTTAATCTCTCCTTTGATGTCCTCTAGAAGTTTTTTTATGTATTGGGTGCTCCTATATTGGGTGAGTATATGTTTACCAGAGTTATTTCTTCTTGTTGGATTGCTCTCTTTAGTATTATGAAGTGGCCTTCCTTATCTCTTTTTATGTCCTTCACTTTGAGATCTAATTTGTCAGACATAAGTATTGGTACTCCAGCTCTATTTTTCATTTCCATTCGCCTGAAAGACTTTTTTCCATCCCTTTACCATCAGTCTGTGTGCGTCTTTTTTTCTGAGGTGGGTTTCCTGTAGACAGTAGATATATGGGTCATGTTTTCTTATTCACTCATTTACCTATGTCTTTTGATTGGGGCATTTAATCCATTTACATTGAAAGTTATTATTGATAAATACTTGTTTGTTGCCATTTTTATTCTTTACCCCTGTGTTCCTTCTTCGTTTTCTTTTTTTCTTTTTATAATAGGCATTTTAACATTTCTTTCATTGCTAGTTTGTTGGTAACAAACTCCCTCAGTCCTTTTTTGTCTGTGATTATCCTGATTTCACCCTCAATTTTGATTGATACCCTTTCTGGGTGCAGTATTTTTGGATTCAGACCCTTCCTTTCCATGACTTTATATATTTCATTCCATTCCCTTCTTCCCTGATGTGTTTCTGTTGAGAAATCAGTCGCAAGTCTGATGGGGGACCCTTTGTAGGTAACTTTCTGTCTCACTCCGGCCATTTTTAAGATTCTTTCTTTGTCATTGGTGTTTGCCAATTTATTTATAATGTGCTTTGGCGTTGGTCTATGGGGTTCCTTTTGTTTGGGAGTCTGCCAGCTTCTTGGATTTGTGTGGGTTTTTTCTTCCCTATGTCAGGGAAGTTTTCTGTCATTATTTCTTCAAACAAGTTTTCTTTTCTTTGCTCAGTTTCCTTTCCTTCTGGCACCCCTATTATGTGTATGTTGTTTCATTTTGTGGGGTCCCAAAGTTCTTTTAGGCTCTCCTCCTGCTTTTTAATTCTTTTTTACCAGGCGCTGCTCTGCTTTGGTATTTTTTTCTACCTTGTCTTCTGCTTCACTGATGTGGTCCTCTGCTTCTTTTAGTCTACTATTGATGCTTTCTATTGAGTACTTTATAGCACTGATGTCATTTTTCATTTCTTCTTGTTTTTTTTTTTCATTTTCTCTTGGTTCTTACACATATTGTTAAATTTGTCTTCCATTCTTTTCATCCACCTTATGACCATTTCTCTGAATTCTTTCTCTGACAAGTTGTTTGCCTCTATTTCTTTTACTTCCCTTTTTGGTGATGCCTGTTTTTCTTTCATATGTGGGCTGTTTCTTTGTCTTCCCATGATCTCTTTTTGCTGGGTATCTGGTTATATAGTTTTTTCTCTCCTTTCCATTAGAAGGAGCAGGGCTCGTCTGGGTCCACGCATTCTTGGTTTGAGCTCTGGTGTTCCTGGGTTCCTGGACGTCCTGTTTATAGTATCCCTGGATGTATACGTTTCTGGTAACAGTCACCAAATATGGCCTGGTCTCCGCAGCAGAGTGGGGAGCTGTGGGAGAGATGTCAGCAGCGGTGGAGGCAGCACCTTGTTAATGGAGCCCCATTTGGGTTCTTCAACAGTTCTCTGGAGTGTAGCTCTCACACACCCACAAATTTACATGCTCAGTACATCCACACACTCTCCATTTATTCTTTCACTCTCACACTGTGTTTCAGTCTGCCTTCTCATCCATGAAAATCACTGGGGACTCTGACTGCCTGGAAGAAGAAAGAGTCTGCTATAAACCTAGGTGTCCTTTTAAAGGGTCAGTGCACAGGTTGTGATTCTGGTAGAGATAAGGCAACTGAGTGAATATGGGAGTTATTAACTAATATGACCCCAATAAATTCAATAAAAAATTTAAAATGCACATGTTTTCCATATATCCTTGCCAACACTAGGTACACAATTTATACAAATCGGCTGCTTCAGCAGACAAATTTTATATTTGGGAATATTTTTTAAATCTGTTAAAAAATTTTTTATATGTTTTTACTGATTTCAGAGAGGAAGGGAGAGGGAGAGATAGAAACATCAATGATGAGAGAGAATCATTGATCAGCTGCCTCCTGTACACCCCACACTGGGGATCTAGCCTATATATGCCCTGACAAGGAATTGAACTGTGACATCGATGCTCAACCACTGAACCATGCTGGCTTGGCAATTTTGGGATATTTTAATTTGTATTTCTTTCCAGTGAAGTTGAACAAGTTTATACTCATCTTTAATTTTAATTTTTATTTTGTCAATTGTGACTTTGCACATTTTCTAATTATTGTGTTTATCTTTATTTACCACTTTCCAAAATTTTTGTAAATTAAGATATTACATTTTTATTTTCTACTAGCTGTACCCGGCCATGCATTGCTGTGGCTCAGTCTAGTTAAATGGAAAAGAAAGACAAGAGAAAGCACATGTTTCTAATATGTTTAATTTCACAATGCTTGTGGGTATACAATGCGCCCTTCTGGGTAGTTGCTCCTGGCATGCCGCTGCCCCCGCCCTGCCTGGCTGGTCTGGCTTCACACATGTGCACCTCTGCAGTCCGGGCCCCCCAGCGCCGGCCTGCACCCCCACTCCCCACAGGCAGCCCGCATCCTGTATCCCATGCCCAAAGCTGCCTGGCTGCTCTCAACTCCCGCCAGCAGGAGCCCTTGCCGAGCCGCCCAAAAGCAGGAGGAAAAAGGAGCTAAGGAAGGTCCCCTGCCCTCACCTTCCACACTCCCTGCAAGCCTTCGGCTGCCAGCATGGTGGAGTCCGCAGCGGCTGACCGGGCCCCGAGCCCCAGCCCAACCCTGGCCCAAGGCCCAGCCCTGCAGTGGTTAATATTTCGCAACATGATAATTGGCACACCAATTTTCAATTGCAGTATGTGCGGTGGCATCCCTGGCAGATCGAGTGAATTCCAAAATTCTGTTGGATAATTAACCACTTCATCTGCTTCTACAACAGTGTTGACAGACTTGTATGTGACTGCCTGTCTTTGAATGTTAGTCTGTGTTGCTTTTACATCCAACAGATGGTGCTATTTTATAAAAAAGGCATGTTTTTACCTATTTTTTCAAAAAAAGCATGTTTTTACCTGTCACAGGTGTGACATCTATATAATGTAGGTATATAAAAATGTGCGTATTCAAATGCAACATTGTGTCAAAATTTCAAAGCAATCGGTTCTGAATAAACTAACATTTACATTTGAGATTTTGAACAAACTAACATTTACATTTTTATTGATATAGATACTAGGGGCCCGGTGCACAAAAATTTGTGCACTCGGGAGGCCCCTCAGCCCAGCCTGTGCCCTCCCGCAATCTGGGATCCTTCTGGAGATGTCCACCTGCTGGCATGCCTGGCCAGCCTGAGTGAGGGGCTGAGGGCCATTTGCAGGCTTTCAGGCTGCCCACAGCCCCTTCAGGTGTGGGTCCTTACTGGGGTACCTGGCCAGCCTGAGTGAGGGGCTGATGGCTGTTTGCAGGCTGGCCAAGAGACCTAGTGGGGTTCCTTACCCCATTGGGGTGTGGTCAGCCTGGGTGTGGGCTTGAGGGCTGTTTTCAGGCTTTCAGGCTGCCCACAGTCCCTTCAGGTTTTGGGTCCCTACTGGTGTACCTGGCCAGCCTGGGTGAGGGGCCTATGGTTGTTTTCAGGCTTGCCAAGCCCCCCAGTGGGGTCTCTCACCCCATTGGAGTGTGGCCATCCTGGGTAACGGGCTGAGGGGCATTTTCAGGCTTTCAGGCTGCTCACAGCTCCCAGTGACCCAATGTCCCAGGAAGGCTGGCTGGAACCAGGTTCCTGGGGTTTATTTATCTTCTATAATTGATACACTGTTCCTTTCAGCCGAGCCTAGGCAGGTAAGGAAGCCTCCTGTCTGTTTCAACTCCGAGGCTTCTATAATTGAGACAAAGTTGCAAATATGTTGTTGCCTGGAGCCGGGAGAAACTCAGCGGTCGGCAAACAGTTTTACTCCTGCTGCAACAGAAGCTGCCTGTTTACTCAGCTCCATGAGTGTCGGCCTCTATCTTTGCATACAGCCGCTCTGATTGGCTGGTGGGCATCCCGAAGAAACAGTGAATTTCAATATTACACTTTTATTAGATAAGATTTTCAAATTTCTCCAAGTTTTTCTTTTCATTTTGAAGAAAATATCATGTAGAATCAGTGTTTTTTGTGTAAAAATTATAGGAATAATTTTTATATAAGAAGAATTTGAGTCAAAATAAAAATATGTTAGCATTTGTTAATTCTAAGTTGTAAATAGTTGGGTAGCCTTCATGCTTTAAATTTTAAAACTTTTATAATAAAACAAAGGAAACATATATAAAGTATCTAATAGTTTGGACATATATAATTTATTCAACCATTCTTTTATTGATGGACATTCAGGTTGTTTTCTATTTTCAGCTTTTATAAACTTCACTATAATAATTATCGATATACATTAAAAATTTTTCATATTTTGTTAAGTTTTCAAATGATTCTCCTACTCTTCATCCTATGTTCCTAAACACATTTCTATTATCAGAATAAAACTGTTGTTCCCACAAAAAATCATCAGTTAATTCATTTTAACAAATTGCCCTAGGAAAAGCATTGATTAAAAGCAATTTAGCTTATCAAGGAAATCATATAAAAATATATTTTATGATTTAACATTTACTCAAGATGTTCTGGAAAAAAGTTACATGTTAATATAAATTTGGGTAAATTTATTCCACTTTTGGGGATTGACATTATATGTCCTTAGCATATTATATGTCCTGATAAGTACTGCACAAAAGACAACGTTCCATGATCTGCACATAATAAAATAAGTTTAGTCAAATAGTTTCATAGAGTTACTACATCCTCTTCTTGGAGAGTTATAAAACTCATTTGCATATTACAAGTCTTGAGAATCCCTGTGGTAAAGGCAACTCTCTAATTTTGCTTATACATGGTTTCCTAAATTTATTTCACCAGAGAACTTTATTCCTTTTTAACATTTGTTAACATGTCAAAGTGCTTCATAGACTATCCATAGTAAAATGTAAAAACAAGAAAATGTGAGACATTCACAGCATGGATAACTGAAATCCAAATACTATCACACAAGTTGTCTCACTTAAACATCAAACATTTCATCAGGTATTTGGAGAAAAAAAAACACATTTAATTCTTCTCTCTTTTTAACCTTTGATTATAACTGAAGGTACACAGTAAGTAAGCCAAGTCAGGTTTTTAAACGTAGTGTCATAGTGGTAAGAGTATGCTCTCAGGTCATACAGACCTGGGTTGCAAACTTAGTTTAGCCACTTTCGAGTTGGACAGGTAACTTAATATCTCTGGACTTCAGTTTTCTCATTAATTAAAATGGGAATAATAACATTCACTTCACAGAGTTGCTGTGAGGATTAAATGAGATAACACACATCAAGTACATAGCAAAGTGGCTGGCATATACAAGGTCTCTTACAGTATCTATGATATACTGGTACACAGCAGGGTTTTATGAAGGAAAAAAGTGAAGAACAAAGAGTCCATAAACATATCCATAGGCTTCTGAATAGCTTTTCCATGGGAATGAAATTGGAAAGCTTATCTGATCAGAGTTTTGAACTCCATGGTATTTCTATCATTAAAATTCTCCATTTAATGCTGAATTACGCTAGGTTATTTAACCATGAATGTTTCAAAGAGAAGGCTGTTTAGCTTTTCACTAGACCAAAGAGAATCCCGTGTGTAAGAGTGCATGCCACTGTGAATAAATTAGTAGCATTTGGGGAGAATTGGAGTATAGGGATGGTAGTTTTTGCCTGTAAGTGGATAAGAGTAGGTTGTTAACTGACATAATGGAGCCAAGCAAAAAGAACCTATTGATAATCTATATCATCTTAGGGGCCAAAATGCACCAGGACAAGATTTATAATACACTAGGGGCCCGGTGCACAAAAATTTGTGCACTCGGGGGAGGAGGGTTCCCTCAGCCCGGCCTGTGCCCTCTCACAGTCTGGGACCCCTTGGGGGATGTCCACCTGCTGGAGTGCCTGGCCAGCCTGGATGAGGGTCTGAGGGCCGTTTTCAGGGTGCCCATAGCTCCCATTGAACCAATGTCCCAGCAAGGCTGGCTGGAATCAGGTTTCTGGGGTTTATTTATCTTCTATAATTGAAACTTTGTTGCCTTGAGCAGAGGCCTGACTGGCCTAGGCAGGCAGTTTCAACTCCATTGCTGGTATAACAGAAGCCTCCTGTTTGCTCTAGCTCCATGGCTGCTGGCCACCATCTTGGCTTGGTTAATTTGCATATACCCGCTGTGATTGGCTGGTGGGCGTGGCTTGACTGGTGAACATGGCTTGACTGGTGGCCGTGGCTTAGGTTTCTCAGAGTGATGGTTAATTTGCATATTACTCTTTTATTACATTAGATAGGTTGAAAGCACATAACCTGAATGGAATGTTTGGCTGTTTCTGGATACCATGGGTGGTCTTTTAGCCCAAGTGAACAGTGTGAGGTTACAGGAAGTAAGGGCATCTTTTTCAGTACATCACACAGGGAAATTACATCTAGAACTTCTACTTATGTGAATAATACAAGAGTGGAGAACTTAACATCTTGTTCACCAGGGTGAAATCTTACTCATTTGCTAATACCTCCCAAGATCGCCTCTTAGCAGTTGAGGTTGCACTCTATGTACCTCCCACAGAACACTGACCTGTTGCCCTGGCTGGTGTTTCTCAGTGAATAGAGCATCAGCCCACACACTGAAGGGTCGGGGTTTGATTCCCAGTCAAAGGTACAGCCATGGTTGGGGCTCGTGTGGGAGGCAACCAATCGATGTGTCTCTCTAAAGCCAATGTTTCTCTCTCTCTCTCTCCCTCTCCCACTTCCCTTTCATATTCTCTAAAAATCAATGGGAAAAAAATATCCTCAGGAGAATTAATAACAACAACAAAATTTTAAAAAAAGAAAAGAATACTGACCTGTCTTCGAGATGCAGGAAATATGAAAACTGCTATGTTTCTGTTTCCACTGCAAGAGATGATGAACCTTCTGGATAATCTGTAAGGTTGAAAAGTGAAGGTGATCAAATGTCACTTTATCTTTTACAGGTTGGTATTTATCCACTGGAATATTTCCTTCTTTTTCAATTCCTAGAAACAGCAGACATCTGCAAATTTCTAAAGACTTATGTGCTATACTGAAGCATTTATAACCAGCTCAGACATTCACATTCCGAGTAGTCAGCCTGCTGTACTATGAACTAAGATTATTTTACTTATCAGCATTATCTATAATAATAGAAGGATAATATGCTAATTAGACCAGACATCCTTCCGGATGTCATTCCGGACATCCTTCCTGATGAAGCTGGGGTGGAGGGAAGACAGCCCAGATTCCAGGTACCTGTAGGTGGCCAGAGAGAAGCCAGCCCAGGTCCTGAGTGCCTGCTGGTGGCTGGAGGGAAGCCCAGGTTCCAGGTGCCAGAGGGAAGCTGGTGCCGGCAGCTGAAGGAAGAAAGGCTTACTCTTGCACAAATTTCATGCAATGGGACTCTTGTCTCATCTATAATACTGGCTGGTATTTGACTTAAATTGCTGTGATGTCAGTTCCACATTGTATGGTTTTAAATGGAATGTTTTGGGTCCTATTACTCACAAGATTATCATGTCTTGCTGTTATTTTACTGGACATACTTGAGATAGTTATTATAGTACTTTAGGCATTGATGTTTCTAAAGAGGAATGAAATATCTAGAAAATAAGTGCCTTTAGAATTAACAACCAACGTTATTTATAGTACATACAAATCTTTTTTGTTTCCAACCCCCAGCCTTTTGGGTGCACAAAGTGAACTCTGAATCAGGTTGCTTAATGTTCAGAAAGTCATTTTCTTTATACTCCATGCATACAAATGAACTTGGCACTTTGAAATTTTAAAAAAATTGACAGTTCTTGACCCATACAGTTTCTACTTAGTACATTCTACTTTATGAAATTATTGTGCCATTCAAAGTACTCCAGTAAGTGTGAGGTCTTGATTTCAGAAGATAGAGGTTAACCAGTGTATTGTTACCACAGTTAACCAGGTAGATTCCAGACCCAAGGCTGCTTTCTTCCAGGAAGAGTGAGAAAGTAAAAGTCGCTCTGAGAATGTCTTTGGAATCAATGCTTCATAGAAGGTATAGCATTCTGTTTTGTCTGAAATCTCAGATTTAGAGTATTCTTGATCTAAAGTCTGAACAGAAAGCAACTATATTGGACCAGCTATTCAGTGAAGGACAGAGAATAACTCATGTGTGTCAAATAACTGTAAATCTCTAGTCATTCAATAAATGTTGGTTGTACTCTTGGAATCAAACAATGATTTATGTGCAACCTTATTTTGCTAAGGATGCAGAGAATAATGAAATGAAAGTGATAAGCTCTCTGACCTTAAGGAATTGCTATTCAGTTCCTTACCATCCAAACTTTATGTTGGAGCCAGTTACATTTTCATCAGTTAGCTTGAGGTCCTGTTCATTATTCATGATTTTTCTTGTACCTTCTCCCTCTTCATTCCTTTCCACCAACCCACATCCTATATAATCTTTAAGACACAAACTTTACTTCCTCTAAATCCTTTCTTACTAACCCAACCTACAGGAATCACTCCCCTATAGCACAAACTTTATGGTTCTACTCATTCAGTCAAACATCATATCCTGTACCATGTTTAGTCAGGCAAATTTTCATGTAGGTGTTTTATCTCCCCAAATGGATTTCACAAATATTATTCTCTCCCTTTCACCTCTATAACCAGCCAGACATGCTCCCCTAGAATGGTACTGCCTCCTATCTGCAGGAATGAGAAAAAATAACATTGTTGAAAAGAACCATGCACCTAATAATTCCAAATATCCTATATAATAAAAGCCTAATATGCAAATCAACTGAATGGTGAAATGACCAGTTGTTCCACTGGTCATTTGTTATAAAGTGCAGTGACCACCAGGGGACAGATGCTCAATGCAGGAGTTGCCCCCAACCCGCAGGCCCCAGACCAGCAAAGGTGGGTGTCAGCAGGGGGCAGGGCCAGCTGGCAAGTGAGCCAGCGCTGCTCTCCAATTGCTCCACTGGTTGCCTCCTACAGAGGGAGGTGACTGGAGGTGGTGGCGTGGGGCAGGGCCAGCTAGTGGGTGGCGCTAGGCCCACCAAGGTGGGTGTCAGTGGGGGCCCCCCTGATTGCCCCATTGGTCACCCCATAGATTGGCCTTAATCGCCCAATCCATGCATGAATTTTGTGCAACTGGCCTCTAGTATAATCATAAGTATATTACTCATCGAAAAATCAGGTTGGTAAGATATTAGTATAGGCTTAGGTATCTTGAATTCTTATCTAGAAATCTGGTAAAGAATTGACTGAGACTAAGGACTCTTTGATATCTACCTATGCTGCTATGTATGGGAATAAATAAGGTCCATTTGGTGCCCTTGAAGAAATATATTCTTTGAGGTAGAAAGCATTAATTTAACTTAGAACCTTGCCTAAATCTTGTGGTAGTATCTTAATTTTCCTCATGTATAATCATAGAAGTCTGGTTAAACCTCAACAAATTAACTGATAAGGTAATTTTTTCTTCAAGCAAGATTCAATGATTGTCTGACTGGTTGCACAGCCCAAAGATGCTTTTAAAAAACTAAGCTCTTGATGTGAAAGGTCTCTTATTTTAGAACCAGTGCTCTTGTCCACAGTATGTATTTGGAAAATATGAGTTATGATGAGGAGACAGGCTCCTATTAACCATCTAAAAGGTATAGAGAGTAGAGCAATATCTGTCATAGGATGGAAGTGTGCTTTTATAGGAGTGTCACTTATTTATCTTCCTAAAACAAGATTTTTCTCACAGCATGCTCCTTCTCAAAAAACCATTATAGTTTCTTATCATTCATAAAATAGAGTTCTTAGTATTACATCTAAAGACCTACCTGATCTGACATCAATTTACCTGCTGAATTAATCTGGCAATTATCTTCCATAATGCAAGCCTATTTTTCAAAGGTTGCAGAATACTGAAATAAAGGTGAGATGATCTCTGACTTTAAAAAGTTCCCATTCATCCCCTGCCATTTAAACTCTAGGCTATATTCTTCATACCCCTTGTATTTAGCTTGGAGTGACAGTACAATCTGTACCGTTTTCCTCTTCATTTCTTTCTGCTAATTCGAATCCTATGTAATATTTAAGGCCCAAAATCTACTTCATCTATAAAATCTTTCCTGACTAGCCCAGCCCATAGGAATCACACTCTCCTTTGAGTTCTTATAGCACAAACATTATGGTTCTATTTATTTGGTCAATAACGTATCTTGTACTGTGTTTTGTTAGGCAACTTTTCATGTATGTCTTATATTCCCAAATAAATGTAAGATCCTTGAATTCAGAGAAAGTATTGCGTAACTCCCCTTATGGGTCCAATGTCATACCTTTAGTAAATATGCTCTCAACAAATACTAGTTTATTTCTCATATTTTTCCTGGTGGATTATTTATCATGGCAGCAGAAAATACAAAACTGAAAGTAAATCAGCAACCTCTTCTACCTTGAGCAGTTACTAATGGTCTCAAACAAAAAAGTTTGCATCTGCCCAAGCAAAGGAATTGGAAATTAGGGTATATTTAAGACCCATAAATGTGCTAGAGTTGGAAGTCAATATTTTTCTGGATAATTGATCAACATTTGACAAGATTGAGATTAATTCTTCTAATCCCTGATTATTGTTAAAACCAAAACTTGTATTAGCAAGTGCAAACAAATTTTTGTTTTTGTATTATACTTTTTACTTGATAAAAGTACCTCTCTGGAGATATATTCTATTAAAATTAACAAAATAAAATAGTCGATTTTCAGTCTCATTACCTGGAACTAAAAAACAATTTTGTTGTAAAAAAAAAAACAAACTTGTTTTATCCTGCTGAATTTTTTAAAAAATGTTCTTGTCACAGTTTGTGCACTGATTTAGATTCACTGGAATTGGTTATGTGTAATTATTTTGTACCTTACAACTTGATCCTGACCTGGAGCCACCTGCTCTACTTTTAAACCAGGAATATGGTTTCACAGAAGAGCTTGATGGAAGAGCAAGATGATAAGAGAAAAGAAACTGGCTTTTCCTACATTACTTGGAAATAAAGGAGCTAAACTTAATGGATAGAAGT
>PVJC01000793.1:45832-64937 GCA_004026665.1 Murina feae | reverse complement strand
CCACAAACACATTAAAAAATACAACAATAAATCTAAACAACCATACTCCAGAACCAAAGGAGTGGAAGCTTTACAACTAGAAGGCAAGAGAAGGAGTGCATTGAGACTGAGTAGAAGTTCTTGGCGCCAAAACAGAGAGGTACAGACGCGCAAAAGGGTGGCGGCGACGCGAAAGGGTGGAGGCGGCTGCTGCACCTGGGTCTGCAGCTTGGAAGGGTTTACAAGCTCTGGGGTTGCACTGAATGCTTTGTGGGCGGTCTGGCAATGGGGTGGAAGACGACAGTGGTGTTCTAGCAGAGCTGTTAGCAGTGATCACTAACTTAGAGCTCCGAGACTCAGGGACTCAGGGGCGCGCAGGTGCCAGGGCAGCCATTGCGGGTTGCTCCGCCCCAGTAACTCTGAGACCCCACCCCAAGCTGTGCACCTGTCTGCCTGCAGCCTAAATAAACAGACTGCAGCTGGAGCAGAAAACACTAGTCTATCAACGTAGAGAAGCAACCAAAATGCAGAGACAAAGAAACAGATCACAAATGACAGAAATGAAAGAAAGCAAATGACTGGATATAGAGTTCAAAACCACAGTTATAAAGCTACTCAAGAATCTTCTACGAACCTCCGAGGAACTAAGTGAGACCTTCAAGGATCTTAATGAGAATACCAAAAAAAAAAAAAAAAAAAAAAAAAAAAAAAAAAAAAAAAAAAAAAAAAAAAAAAAAAAAAAAAAGGAAAAGGACCAATCAGAAATTAAGCATACACTGACTGAAATAAAGAATAATATACAGAGATCCAACAGCATACGAGAGGATCGCAAGAATCAAGTCAAAGATATGAAATACCAGGAAGCAAAAAACAGCCAACCAGAAAAGCAAAAAGAAAAAAGCATCTAAAGATATGAAGATAGTGTAAGGAGCCTGTGGGCCAACTTCAAGTGTACCAACATCAGAATTATAGGGGTGACAGAAGAAGAGAAAGAGCAAGATATTGAAAACCTATTTGAAGAAATAATGACAGAAAACTTCCCCTACCTGGTGAAAGAAATGAACTTACAAGTCCAGGAAGTGCAAAGGACCCCAAACAAAAGGAATCCAAAGAGGACCACACCAAGACACATCATAATTAAAATGCCAAGGGCAAAAGACAAAGAGAGAGTCTTAAAAGCAGCAAGAGAAAAACAGTTAATTACCTACAAAGGAGTACCCATACGACTGTCAGCTGATTTTTCAACAGAAACCATGCAGACCAGAAGGGAGTGGCAAGAAATATTCAAAGTCATGAATAGCAAGAACCTACAACCAAGACTACTCTACTCAGCAAAGCTATCATGTAAAATTGATGGTCAGATAAAGAACTTCACAGACAAGAAAAAGCTAAAGGAGTTCATCACCCCCAAACTAGGATTATTTGAAATGTTGAAGGGCATTCTTTAAGAAGAGGAAGAAGAAACAGATAAAGATAAAAATTATGAACAACAAAGTGACAACAAATACCTATCAACCAGTGAATATAAAAGTTAAGTCAATAGAAATATCTGATGAACAGAATAAACTAGTGAATAGAATAGAAGTAAGGGCATAGAAAGGGAATGGACTGACAATTCTCAGGGGGAAGGGGGTGTGAGGGGTATGGGAAGAGACTGGACAAAAATCTTACACCTATGGATGAAGACAGTGGTGGGGGTAAGGGCACGGGGTGGAGCGGAGAACCAGGTGGAGGGGAGCTATGGGGTTTAAAAAAAAAACATCTGTAATAATATGAACAGTAAAGATTTATTTAAAAGAAAAAAAGAGACTCCAATCTGGGTCCTGGATGGATATTTAAAAGCAGATTAATATGAGTTTAGGTTCATTCTATATAACAGGGGGATTCGGGAAGTTCCCTGTAAATTCTGGGACAACTTTTCTCTGGGAAGTTCTAACTCTCTCTGTCAGGGTAAAGTGTAGACTCATAAGAAATTTCATGAATAGCATCCAGAGCTCAGGTGATATGCTTTCCTTACAGTTTGGGCAAATTATCACTCCACTGTTGGAGTACTTATTCCTTGAACCTGCTTGACTACACCAATTGTTGGAGTCAGTTCTGCCTTGAATCTGCTCAATTATGCCAACTGTGGAGTCTCAGTTCCCCTGCCAGGACTGGACCTCCTTGGATGCTGGACATTAGATGAGAAGACATGAGAAGTTATAGGCATATAGAAGAGTTTTTATTGCAGCCCAACTAGTCATTGCTAACAAGGAGCTACCAGACAAAACAATACTTCAAAGAGGCTGTACAAAGTAGCTGCAAACATAAGAGCTAGTATAGGAGCCCCAACATAGGAGCTATACAAAGCAGCCTCGCTAACACAGTAGCTATTATAAGCATAGTAGCCTGATCAAGCAGCTGCACCCTAAATAAAAGCAGCCTCAGCAAACATAGGAGCCATACCAAGCAGCCACAAACATAGTAGTCATTGCAAATAAAGTAGCTTGATCAAGTGGCCTTGCACTTGCTGGTCAACAACATCTTTATACTAACTTAGACAAAAGAGGCTTCTTGCCAAATAGTGACATCAGTACATGGGCTACAGACAGGCACGCCTGCACAGTGTATACAGTGTAATCACTGTGTCCTTGCTTTTGTACCTGCATATGACAAATTGGCCTTGAGTATCTGGTGTACTCTGGACAGTGACCTCACACTCCAATTGGCCTTGAACATCGGCGTACTTTGATTAGGGTCTCCGCAACACCTTAGAGGTACCTGCTTGGGAAAGTGTGTTGGAAGATGTTGTCTTGCAATTATAGTATACATTATTACATAGTTCAACTTGAGATTCTCTGTGAGTGAACACCAGCATGACAACTGCAAGTCACTTGAAGTTGTTTATTTGAGTCAATATAAAAACAAATCTCTCACACCTCTTTGGTAAGATATTACAGAGTAAATTTTCCTAACAAGTAGGTTGTATTTCCATTTATCCTAAAATATTTCTGGATCAAAACTTCTCTGGAGCTAGCTAATATTGTTATTCAATCAGTGGTGTAGATAAGAGTAACTCCCTTGCAAATGAAAAAAAAAGTTATTGTCCTACTGTTGGAGTCTTTGTCAAAAATCTTTGTTAAGCCCTGGCCAGTTTGGCTTTGTGGATAGAGCATTGGCCTGTGGACTGAATGTCCCAGGTTCAATTCTGGTCAAGGGCATGTACCTTGGTTGCGGGCACATCCCCAATAGGGGGTGTGCAGGAGGCAGCTGATTGATGTTTCTCTCTCATCAATGTTTCTGACGCTCTGTTCCTCTCCCTTCTTCTCTGTAAAAAATCAATAAAATATATTTTTTAAAATGTCTGTTAAATTCACTGCCTAAAGAGCATACAATGGAATCAAGACAGTCTCTTCAATAAATGGTGTTGGGAAAATTGGACAGATACATGAAAAGAAATGAAACTAGACCACCAACTTACAAAATACACAAAAAAATAAACTCAAAATGGATAAAGGACTTAAACATAAGACAGAAAACCATAAAAATATTAGAGGAATCCAAAGGCAGCAAAATTTCAGATATATACCATAGCAAGATCTTCACCAATGCAGCTCCTAGGGCAATAGAAACTAAAGAGAAAATAAACATATGGGACTACATTAAAATAAAATCTTCTGCACGGCAAAAGGAACCATCAACAAAATAACAAGAAAGCCCACTGCATGGGAGAACGTTTAGCAATGTTATCTCTGATAAGAGTTTAATTTCCAACATTTACAGTGAACTCATTCAACATAACAAAAGGAAGATAAATGATCCAATAAAAAATGGGTAAAAGACCTAAATAAACACTTTTCAAAAGAGGACATACAGAAAGCTAACAGACATAAGAAAACATGCTCAAAGTCACTAATCATCTGAAAGATGCAAATCAAAATGACAGTGAGGTACCATCTCACACCTGTCAGAATGGCTATCATCAACAAATCAATAAATGACAAGTGCTGGTAAAGATGTGGAGAAAAAGAAACCCTTGTGCACTGCTGGTGGGAATGCAGACTGGTGTAGTCACTGTCGAAAACAGTATGGCATTTCCTCAAAAAACTAAAAAATGGAACTCCCATTTGGCCTTGTGATCCCACTTCTAGGAATATATACCAAGAAACCAGAAACACCAGTCAGAACAGATATATGCACCCCTATGTTTATAGCAGCACAATTTACAATAGCTAAGATTTGGAAACAACCTAAGTGCCCATCACCAGAAGAGTGGATGAAAAATCTGTGGTACATCTACACAATGAAATACTATGATGCTGTAAAAAAGAAGGAACTCTTACCATTTGTAACAGCATGGATGGACCTGGAAAGCATTATGCTAAGTGAAATAAGTCAGTCAGAGAAAGATTAATATCATATGATGTCACTCATTTATGGAATATAATCTAATATAATAAAAGAGAAACATGCAAATTGACCGTTACCACCAGCCAATCAGAGTGGCTGTATGCAAATTAACCCAGCCAAGATGGAGGCCAACAGCCATGGAGCTAGAGCAAACCAAAGGCTTCTGTTGCAACTGCCTGCCTAGGCTGGCTGAGCCTCTGCTCACAGCCACGCTCACCAGCCAATCAGAGTGGCTGTATGCAAATTAACCCAGCCAAGATGGAGGCTGGCAGGGCAGTTCTGCACTGGGAGCCTCTAAGGCCTGCCGGCATAGCTGTGCCAGGTGTGTCAGCTCAGTGGGAGGGGGGGTCTGGCCTGGGGCCTCCTCCGGGCGTCCAGGAGCAGCTGTCCTGGGTCTGCTGCCTAGCTCCGCCCCCAGGAGCCTCCGAGGAGTATCCAGGAGCGCCTGTCCCAGGTCCACTGCCTGGCTCCACCCCCTGGGGGCCTTTCCGGGGCATGCAGGAGCACGGGGCCTCTGCAGGGTGTGCAGGAGCAGCCGTCCTGGGTCTGCTGCCTGGCTTTGCCCCCTGGGGGCCTCTGCGGAACATCCAAGAACACCTGTCCTGGGTCCACTGCCTGGCTCTGCCTTGGGGGCCTCCGCAGGGTGTCCAGGAACACCCATCCAGGGGCCGCTACCTTCATCCGCTCCCCAGGGGCCTCCACAGGGTGTGCAGGAGCATCTGCTGCACAGTGCGGAGAATCTGAAGCCAGTTCACTGCCCAGCTGCACCCCGGGTGTGTTTGCTCAGCAGCAGGGCCCCACCGAGGGATTCTGCACCAGCGTCCACCCCTGGCTTGCCACCCAACTCTGTGCCAGGTGTGTCCCCTCAGCGGTGTGGGCCCACCAAGCGTGTGCAATCGTGGGCCCTCCGGTGGGAAACGTCCAGGCCTGCACTCACCAGCCTTCCCACCCCCAGTGCACGAACCCTGAAGGGGTTGTGGGCAGCCTAAAAATGGCTCTCAGCCCCTCACCCAGGCTGGCCAGGCATGCCAGCAGGTGGACATCCCCCCCTGAGGTGTCCCAGACTGCAAGAGGGCACAGGCCGGGCTGATGGACCTCCACCCCCCGAGTGCACAAATTTTTGTGCACCGGGCCCCTAATGAACAACTTAAACTGATGAAGAAAAATAGAGCCAGAGTCATAGAAGCCTCAAACAGACCATCCAATCTAAGAGGGAAAGCGGAGGTTGGGGGTAAAAGATCAACCCAAGGACTTGTATACATGCATATGAGCATGACTAATGGAAACAAACAGTAGGGGGTGAGGGCATGTGCTGGGGATTGGGAGCGGCTGGTGAGAGGTCAATGGGGGAAAAGGGAGACTTATATAATACTGTAAACAATAAAGAATTTAAATTAAAAAATTCACTGCCTAGAGAATATTGATTGTAGCTAGCTGCTTTATGTACTAAGGATGCTGTATTTTAAATAAATGTCTATTATCAAATAGTTCAGCAACTAATATGAAAGGGACAATGGGTGAAAATGGTATGGTTTTGTTATCTTCTGAAAAAATAAAAAGATATAGAGCATTTAGAAGGCATTACAGCCATGAAGATAAAAAGAATATTGAGAAATCACCTCAATAAGAAAATATTAAGCAACTATAATTCCCCTTCAGAAGGCTGGGGATTTCTTTATGGGTTTCACATAAAAACAGACTTTCACTTACAGGAGTTTGCATTTATGAATCACACCCATATTATTACCCATGACATTTATGGGAGGCAGGGACATAAATGCTACCCATCAAATTTGGAAGAAATAGATTCCAATTTTGAATAGAGAAGAAAGATATATTATCCCTAGCTGGTTTGTCTTAGTAGATAGAGCGTTGGCCTGTGAACCAAAAGGTCCTGGGTTCAATTCTGGTCAAGGGCATATACTTCAGTTGCAGGCTTCTCCCTGGCTTGGACCCTGGTCAGGGCTTGTGCAGGAGGCAACCAATTGGTGTGTTTCTCTCACATCAATATTTTTATCTGTCTTTCCCTCTCTCTTCCACTCTCCCTAAAAATCAATGGGAAAAATATTCTCGGGTGAGGATTAAAATAAAAGAGAGGGAGAGATTGTAATATCTAATGTTTTTTATAAAACACATACTTAGACTTTGGGTACAATCCTTGGCCAGGACACATATGGGAGGCAACTGATTGATGTTTTTCTCTCACATCATTCTCTTTCACATCTCTCTCTCTCTCTCTCTCTCTCTCTCTCTCTCTCTCTTCTTTTCTTTTCTTTTCTATAAAATCAATAAATCTTTCAGTGAATATTTAAAAATAAATAAAAACAAACAAGAAACTTAAATGTAGTCCTATGTCTCTGAAAAGACTTTTAAAATCTCTTCAGAATACACCAATCTATCAATTTTGATTTGCAGATTTCAGGCATTAATACATTAATGAAAGATTCTGTAAAAATGTCATCACAGAAGCCTATTTAAATCTCTTAAGAGGAATGGCAGCATGGCAGATTCCCTTGATATCTCTCCTTGAAGTTAAAACAATTTGAACAGCTATAATTCAACAAAGAGTTCCTGGCTCAATGCACAAACACATCTGCAAAATCCATGCATCGAAACATGTGAAGTCGGGTAAGTAGGAGCAAACGGGGGAGACTGGAAGGAAGAAGAACTATTACCAGCCATGGACACAGCCCTGCAACCCAGAGCTCTCTGGATGGCTAGCATGGGAAGAGGAGGAATCAGATTGTGGTTGGCACTCCCTTCAGTCAAGAGGAGCAAAGAGATGTAGTAAACATTTCTGCAGGTTTGGGTAGTATGAGCTACAGCTGAGCACAAAGACCTAGACAGAGATGAAGCACAGATGTGTGGCCATGGTTATCTGGGAATCAGTATTTCAGACAGAGAAACAAAGTCAAAAAGCCTGGTGGCCTTCCCCACCCTCTCAGAGCTCACCTCCATTCACCCTTCTTGTCCAGTTGCAGAGCACATTACCGGCAAACACAGGAACTGGTACTAAATACTTTTTCCCTGAGTAAAGGACACATTCGCAACTAATTCCAGTGTCAGGTGGAAGTGTAATAGGGCAAAGCAACAAAGGAGGAGACCAGGTTCCCCAAGCACACCCCAACTCCATGCATTACACTATGCAGCTGGCAGTGTCTGGCTATGGAGCACAGCACTGGGATTTCACAGAATTAGGGCCCTGTGTGACCAAATCACAGGGAGCTGTCCACCTCCCCAGGGAACACAAGCCATTTTCCACTACCCTGAAGAGATCTGAAAAGCCAGAGAAGTGCATGAGAGCTAAACAACAACAACAACAACAACAACAACAACAACAACAACAACACAAAAACTTGTGATTCAATGCCACCTACTGGAAAACAATAGAGGGACTTCTTGTTATCAATCTACTAGAGAACTGCCACTTATACATAAATGCCTAGACAGACAACGAATTCATCAAATGCCATGAATAACCAAGGCAGTTCAGAAAGAAAATGAAAAAATATTCAGAAAATAAACTTAAAGACATAGAAATATGTGATTGAAATAAAAGAATTCAAGATTGCTTTTCTGAAAAAACTCAGCTAGATGCAAGAAAATACAGATAGGCAGTAAATTAACACAGAAAATAAGTAAACAAAAGGAAAACTTTACCAAAGATACTGAAACTTTAAAGCAGAACCAAATAAAAATTCAAAAGATGAAGAACTAAAGAGATAAACATAAACTAGTGATCAAAGGACATAGAGCTGATTAGAAAGAGAAAATAATTAGTGACATCAACGATAGAAACCTAAAAATAAAGAAAGAAAACTAGAAATGATACAGAGGGAAAAAAGAAGAGACTTGAGAAAAAAATGAAAGAACTCTGTGAGAACTGACTCCATAAAAAAGAGCATTATAAAAAAAAGCATTATAACAATAATGGACATAATAAAAAGAAAAGTGAGAGAGAAGGAAATAAATACCCTATTAAAATGGAACTCCTATTTGACACAGTGATCCCACTTCTAGGAATATATATACCAAGAAACCAGAAACACCAATCAGAAAGGATATATGCATCCCTATGTTCATAGCAGCACAATTTATCATAGCTAAGATTTGGAAACAGCCTAAGTGCCCATCAGCAGATGAATGGATTAGAAAACTGTGGTACATCTACACAATGGAATACTATGATGCTGTAAAAAAGAAGGAATTCTTACCATTTGCAACAACAACATGGATGGAACTGGAAAGCATTATGCTAAGTGAAATAAGCCAGTCAATGAAAGAAAAATACCACATGATCTCACTCATTTATGGATAATAAAGATCATTATAAACTGATGGACAAAAATACTGTATTTTCTGGCATATAACATGACTTTTTAATCCAGGAAAATCTTCTCAAAAGTTGGGGGTCGTCTTATATGCCAGGTGTCATCTTATAGGGCGGGTGCTGAAACTTCTAAGCCAGACTGGAAAATCTGCAGTCGCCACATACAGTGGGGGGAGCTCAAAAACGGCCGCACTCCATTCATTTCAAATCAAATCTGATGTTTTTTTACATTTTTATTTGGTGTGCTTTGGAAGAAGGGTAGTCTTATACGCGAGTATATCCCAAACTCTATATTTTAACTGGGAAAGTTGGGGGTCGTCTTATATGCCCAGTCATCTTATACACCAGAAAATACAGTAGATACAGAGGCAGAGCAGCATGGAACAGACTGTCAAACTACAATGGGAAGGCTGGGGAGGAATGAAGGGAGGGGTTAAGAGATCAACTGAAGGACTTGTATGCATGCATATAAGCATAACCAATTGAACACAAGACAATGGGGGGTAGGGGAAGCCGGGGAAGGTCAAGGGGAAAAAAGGAAGTCATATGTAATACTCTTTCTAATACTTTAAGCAATAAAACAAAATTAAAAAAATTAATAATTGATGAGAACTTCTTAGACCTATGGAAAGAACTAGACCCTCAAATTCAAGAAGCAAACAGAACACCTAATTATCTCAATCCAAAGAGGCTTTTCCCAAGGAACATTGTATTAAAACAGTAAAAAATTAAGGACAGAGAATGAATTTTCAAGGAAGCCAAGGAAAAGAAAAAAGTAACTCATAAAGGAAAGCCCATTACTTTATCATATAACTTCTCAGCAAAATCTCAACAAGCCAGAAGAGAGCAGAGCCAAATATTTAAACTATTGAAAGAGAGAAATTACAAGCCAAGAATAATATATCTAGAAACGATTTTTTGTTTTGTTTTGTTGTTTGTTTAAAGGAGAAATAAAGACTTTGTAGACATATAGAAGCTGAAGGAACTTACCACCAGAAGACCTCCACTGCAGGAAATACCTGGATACCAGTAGGGAGGGCGAAGTTGGAAGAGGAGTTGACCTAGTGACCAGGGGCAGCAGGCCAAGAGAGGAGGGAGTGCTAGGCTATTGGAGGATCTGTTCCCTCAGAAGAGAGAGGCCCGAAACCCAGCCTGGAGCACTGGAGCCAAGACCTGCGGCCCATGTAACATCCAGCTGTGAAAGGCAGCAGGGCTGCTAGCCATAGCAGAGTCTGGAGCTGAACAGAGAGAAAGCCTCCGTTTCATTTGTTTTGTTTTTTAAAACCAGAGCACAGGAGTTTTCATTTGTGGCTACTCATCTGAGACTTTGGGGCAAGGAGGGAGATGTGGAATCAAGGTGCCTAAAGGAGACGCTGGGGTGGGAAGCATTGTGGGGAGACTTGGAAAAAATGGCAGCCAGAAACATTTGGGCATAGGCCCCTGTAGGGGGCTGTAAAACTCCAGCTTGAGTCAAGGCAGAAGAATCGGGTCTAGGCCCAAGTCTCTTCTTTGTCCAAGCAGGAGGCCTGGTCATCCAAGAGGTGACACAAGGACAGTCACCCCTGCAAGGAAACCCTGCACATGTGTGCAAGCACAAACAAGTGATTAGAATCTAGATTAGAAGAACTTGTGGTACAGTACATTTTCTGGTAAATATTTTTCTGACGCATAAGATGGAGGTCAAGGGAAAGGCAGCTCATCCTTGAAGAAGATAGAGACTAGGGATGACTTCAAGAAGTTGGCTGTACGCCCTGAATTGCTGTATAAAAGATTGTAGCTGCAAATAAAGAAGCGCTTCTCTCTGCCGACTGAGCAGAGACGGAGTCCTCCTGACCCCCATCTTTTTTGTGTCTGTCTTTTTTCTCAGCCTCACCTCCTTACCTTCAGGACCTATTCATGCCGGCAGGTTCCGGCAGGCCCCCAAACTGAAAGGGCCAATTTTTTTTCTGAGAGGAGCTAGCCACTCCCAGCAGCCACAGAACAGGTAAAGGGAAAAACCCTGTCCTAGATGATACAGCACACACCACCCACAGGAGCCCTGCCTGTCACACCCTGCATTTTTTGTTTATTTCTTTAATTTTTTTATTACATAAAGTATTACAAAGATTAGTACATATATCTCTTTTTTCCCCTGCCCTTCCTCCAGCCTCCCTTACCCCCCAGTGTTTTGTGTCCATTGGTTATGCTTAAATGCATGCATAAACGTCCTTTGGTTGATCTATTACCCCCTCCAACCCTCCCTGTCCTTGTTGTTGTAATTTGACAGTGTGTTTGATGCTGCTCTGCCTCTGTATCTATTTTTGTTCACCAGTTTATAATGGTTATTATTATCCATAGATGAGTGAGGACATGTGGTGTTTTTCTTTCATTGACTGGATTATTTCACTTAGCATTATATTCTCCAGTTCCATCCATGCTGCTGCAAGTGATAAGAACTCCTTCCTTTTGACTGCAGTATAGTATTCCATTGTGTAGATGTACCACAGTTTTCTAATCCATTCATCTGCTGATGGGCACTTAGGCTGTTTCCAAATCTTAGCTATGGTGAATTGCGCTGCTATGAACATAGAGGTGCATATATTCACACCCTGCATTTTAAATTTTTCAGAGGAAACAAAAGCAGAGGCCAAACCTACAGGTTTGAACAGTCTCAGGAGCCCTCAGTGACTGCATTGGAGGAGGGCCCATTTCTGCCACTATTCGAGGCACCAGTCTAGTCTGGTACTTTCCCTGGAAAGGAGAACTGATAAACAAGCCCCGTTGGTCTCCATACAAAGATCCCTGTCCAGCTAAGGCAAGAGTAATATATTGGACCACCTGCAGAGAAGTAGCTCTAGGATCCACCATGTACCCTGAAAGCTAAATAGCATCTCCCCCACCTAAAAGCTTTTCAGAAGCAGACTTTTCCGTGATTAAGATTTACAGTAGACTAGCAGGAAAAGGCTGGCAGAAATAGAGCCCAGGGAGCCAGGGGAAGTTTGCTGACCTAGTCCTGGGCCCCTTGCTGCTAACAAACCTACTTTAGAGGGCATTTTGGCTCCTCTTGCAGGCAGCCAAAGCCTGTGGAGATGGATTCAAATGGTGGATCAGTGGATTGCCTGGAGCTTCAAGCAGATTTCTGAAAGCCAGAGTATAGTGCCTGACAGTGGTTAGCAAATATGTACTTAACAGAAAGCCCAGAATTGGCAGAGAGAACAGAAGAGTGGGATCCAAAACCAGCTCACATGGGACGACACTAAACTCAGCTTAAAGGAATGCCATGTGACTTTTTTTTCTCTCCTTTTTTATTTTCTCCTTTTTTCTCCCTTTTTTCTTGTTTTACTTTTTTTGTTTTTTTCCTCTTTCCTTTCATTTTTTTCCACTTTAAATTTTTTCTTCTTTATCTATCTGCTTTATTGATTTGTTATTATTTTAGTCTGTTGTTTCATTCATATATCTAAATATTCCTCTTGACTTTTCCTATTCAATTGTTTTTCTGTTTCTTTTATTTGCTACTCAATTTTTTCTCTTTTCTTTTGCTACTGCTTTCACGCCTTATTTATTTATTTATTTTATTTTAGGCCTATCGGCTTTCTCTTCTCTTTTCCTTCTCAGATATTTTTCTTGTATTTTATTTTTACTTATTTTCTCCTTCCTTTATTTTAAACAGTTTTCCTTCCCCTATTCCCCTAATACTTTATTTTTATTTTCTTTATTTCAGATCTGCATCTACATATTCTGTCCTCCCTATTTTTGTTGTTTTTTGTTTGTGTTTTTTTTGTTTGTTTATTTGCTCCTCATATTTTTCTTTAATTTTTTTCTATAATTCTTGCTCTCTTTTCTCTTTCCTGATTTTCTCTGGTGGTTGCTTTTATTGGTTGTGTGTACATTTTTGTTGTTGTTTCTTCTGTTTCATATCTTGTAGTACTGTATTTTGTTCTGTTTGGTTAGCACCTCCACAATAGCTCACATGATGTGATTGGGGGTGAGCCACATAGTCAGCCAGCCTTATAGGAGACTCCATTCACGAATGGGACAATAATACTCAAGGACCAACTACAATAGAATAATCCAAATAACTCGTGTAAGGAGCTTTACTAGAGCACCCAGCTCAAGACACCTAAGAGACTGCACCACTGGGCTCCACAAAACACCAACTACATGAGACCACCCCACAAAATCTGAGAGGCACAGCAGTTTGATCTAATCTATAGAAACAAAAATGAAAGGACCAAAAAATGGGTAGGCAAAGAAACAGCCTCAAATGAAAGAAAAAAAAAAGGAATTTTCACAGAAGGAACTAAGTAAAATGGAGGTAAACAAGCTGCCAAATAAAGAATTTAGAGTAATGGTAAGAAAAGTACTCAAACAATTCAGTGAGAACTACAAGCAAATTAATGAGAATTATAAGGGTCTTCATAAGAGTGATAACAACATGAGAAGAGAGTTTGAAGTGATAAATAATAATATTAGAAATGGGGACCAACATAGTTGAAATAAAGAACATCCTGGAAAAATTCAACAGTAGACCTCAAGAAGATGAGAACCAAATCAGTGGATTAGAAGACAAGGTAGAAAAAAGAAATACACATTTAGACCAGGAAAAGGAAAGAAAAATAGAAACAGAAGGAGAGTCTATGGGAGCTTTGGGACAACATAAGACATAACAACATTCACATTATAGGTGTACCAGAAGATGGAGAATCAAGAAAAACATAGAGAACTTGATTGAAGAAATAATGTCAGAAAATTTCCCTAACCTGGTGAAGGAAATAGTCATTCAAGCTTAGGAAACACAGAGTCCCAATCAAGATGAACCCCCAAAGACCCACACATAGGCACATATTAATTAAAATGGCAAATATTAAAGACAAAGAAAGAATCATAAAGGAGATGAGGATCAGAAAGTTACCTACAAGGAAGCTCCCATTAGACTGTCAGCTGAATTCTCATTAAGAACACTTCAGGCCAGAAGGCAATGGCATAAAGTATACAAAGTAATGAAAGCCAAGGGACTGAACCCAAGACTACTCTATTGAGCAGGGCTATCATTCAAAATCAAAGGTGAAATAAAGATCTTCATAGACAAAAAAAAAGAGTTTATTACCATCAACCACCATGGCAAGAAATGCTAAAGGGGCTGTAGTAAGAAGAATAAAGAGAAAGAGAAGAACACAGGCATAAAGAATAAGAATGGCAATAAATAAGCACCTATCAATAATAACTTGAAATGTAAATGGCTACATTGCTCCAATCAAAAGACATATGGTAGCTTAATGGATAAGAAAACATGACCCCTATATATGTTGTCTATAAGAGACCCACCTCAGAACAAAGGATTCACAGAGAATGAAAGTGAAAGGATAGAAAAAAATTCTATGCAAATGGAAATGAATAAAAAACAACAACAACAACACTTGAGATAGAAATACTCATGTATGTCAAAAGAAACTTCCAAGTGAAGACTGTAAGGAGAGATAATGAAGGCCACATCATAATACTAAAGGGATTGATACAACAAGAGGAGATAACTCTGGTAAACATATATACAGGAGCATTCAATACAGGAACATCCAAATACATACAAAAAAAAAAACCACCCCAAAACAAAAACGACAACTTTTGGAAGATTTTAAAAGGAGAGATTAATAGAAATACAGTCATAGTAGGAGACTTTAACACTCCATTGACTTCACTGAATAGACCTTCTAGACACAAAATAAAGCAATCATACTTGACACACCAGATCAGATGGAATTAATTGACATTTTCAGAACACATCATCCCAAAACTTCAGAATATACATTCTTCCCAAGGGCACATGGCACATTTTTAAAGAGCGACTATATATTATGACACAAACTGTCTTCAACTTTAAAAAGACTGAAATCATATCAAGCATCTTTTATATCAGAATGACATAAAATTATAAATCAACTACAATCAAAACACTCCAAAACACATGAAGGCTAAATAGCATGTTATTAAACAATGAATGGGTTACCAAAGAGATAAAAAAGAAATAAAAAAACTTCCTGGAAACAAATGAAAATAAACATACAATGACCCAAATTTCATGGGACACAGTGAAAGCAGTTCTATGATGGAAGTTAACAGCACTACATGCCCACCTCAAAAACACAAGAAAATGTTAATTAATTATATTACCATACAACTTAAAGAATTAGAAAGAGAACAAGAAAATCCCAGAGTAAGGAGAAGAAAATAAATGACATAGAGAGCAAATAATAATAATAATAATAATAATAATAATACAAAAGATCCATGAAATCCAGAGCTGATTCTCTGAAAATATAAACAAGATACATGAAACTCTAACCAGAATTATCAAAAAAAGCATAATCAGAAACAAAGGAGATGAAGTAAAATAGATACTACAGATATACAAAGGCCTGTAAAAAATACTTGGAGCAACCATGTTCCAAAAAATTGAACAATATGGATGAAACAGGAATATTCCTAGAAAAATACAATCTTCCAAAACTAAACCAGAAAAAATCAGAAATCGACATCATTAAAATGGCCATACTACAGAAAGCAATCTATAGATTCAGTGCAATCCCTGTTAAAATACCAATGGCTTATTTCACAGACACAGAACAAACTCTCCAAGAATTTATATGGAATAAAAAAAGACCTTAAATAGCTGCAGCAATCCTGAGAAAAAAGAACAAAGTTGCAGGGATCACAATACCACACATCAAGTTATATTACAAAGCCACTGTTTTCAAAACAGATATATAGAGAACAATGGAACAGAACAGAGAACCTAGAAATTGACCCAAACCATTATGCGCAATTACTATTTGACATAGGAGGCAAGAGCATACAATGGAGTCAAGGCAGTCTCTTCAATAAATGATATTAGGGAAATTGGACAGATACATCCAAAAAAATGAAACAAACTTACACCATACACAAAAATTAACTCAAAAGGGATAAAAGACAAACATAACGTAATATGGGAAACCATAAAATTCTTAGAAGAATCAATAGGCACCAAAATATCAGATATAGCTAGAAGCAATATGTTTACCTACACATCTCCTAGGATGATGGAAATTTAGGAGAAAATAAACAAATGGAATTACATAAAAATAAAAAGCTTCTGCACAGCAAAAGAAACTATTAACAAAATAACAAGAAAGCCCACAGCATAGGAGAACATATTTGCCAATGTGACATCTGGTAAGGGTTTAATCTTCAAGATTTGTAGGGAACTCATACAATTTAACAAAAGGAAGATAAACAATCCAATCAAAAAATGGGCAAAGGACCTAAATAGACACTTTTTTTATAGCAGACATTCAGGATGCGAAGAGACATATAAAAAATGCTCAAAGTCACTAATCATCAGAGAGGTGGAAATCAAAACAACAATGAGGTTTCACCTCACATCAGTCAGAATGTCTATCATCAACAAATGACAAGTGTTGGTGAAGATGTGGAGAAAAGAAAACCCTCATGCACTGCTGGTGGGAATGCAAACTGGTGCAGCCTCTGTGAAAAATAGTATGGAGTTTCTCAATTAAAAATGGAAGTCTCATTTGACCCAGTAATCCCATTTCTAGGAATATATCCCAAAAAATCAGAAACATCAATCAGAAAGAACATATGCACCCCTATGTTCATAAGCCCAATTTACCATAGCTAAGATTTGGAAACAGCCTTAATGCCCATCAGCAGATGAGTGGATTAAAAAGTTGTGGTACAGTTCCAAAATGACAACCTTCTGACCATCTTGGCAGAAAGGGAAGAGGGTTGTTTTTTTTTTGGGGGGGGGCAATGCACCCACACCAGATAAAGTATAGACTTCTCCTTCTCATCTCAGGGGGTAAATTCACCCCAGCTGTCCACATCGACACCTGAGGGGAAAGTGGGGAAGAAATGGGGGGAGCTGCTTGAGAAATGTGCACATTTGCACCTGGAGGGAAATGATTTTGCATTTTCTGATGGAAATAAATCTTTACAGGACCCAGGTTTTCCATCCAGGGATAAGATAAAGGTCTGTGATAGGAAGCCCAGTCTTACCTTCAACCGGGGAGACACCAGATAACTCCCAGAACCCTACAACCACAATGCTCAGGAACCAGCTGCCTCAGCTGCAAACCCACAAATATCGAGACTCCAGCCTCCCCTACCATGGGGGCCTGAAGACTGTCCTGGGGGAAACAAAGCAGTGCTGAATATGCAGACGGGCCGCACACCTTCTCACAGATAGAAGAAATAGTGGAACTGAATAACATCCACCCAGAATTGGTGAGTTAAACACAGTTAGTGAGGCAATCCATGGATAGAATGGTCAGATATAGCCTAAGAAAGTCAACAGAGGAGAGAGAGGGGTACATAAGCAGACACCCTGAGAGGAGCAATCATGAGGAGACAGAGATACAGCCTGCATAGGAAATAAAAGGAGGAATCACAGAAAAAGGAAGTAAATGAAATTGAGGCAAGCAATATGCCAGAGAAAGAATTTAGAGAAATGGTCATAAGGATGCTTAAAAGGGTGGATGACAAATTGAACAATATGTGAAAGAACCAAGAGGAAATTAAGAAGAGCCAAGAAGAAAAGAAAAATGGCATTGCTGCAATAAAGAACTCAACGGAAAGCATCAACAGTAGACTAGAAGAAGTGGAGGACCACATCAGTGAGCTAGAAGAAAAGGTAGGAAAAAATACTCAAGCAGAGAAGCATCTAGAAAAATACTTAAAAAACAGGAGGAGAGCCCAGTGGAACTTTGGGACAACATGAAATGAAACAACATCTGCAAAATAGGGGTGCCAGAAGGAGAGGAAACTGAACAATGAATAGAAAACCTGTTTGAAGAAATATTAACAGAAAACTTTCCGGATATTGGGAAGAAAAAACTCATTGGGAAGAAAAAACTCACATAGGTTCAAGAAGCTCACAAAGTTCCAAAGAAGATGAACACAAATAAACCAACACCAAGACACATCATCAGTAAATTGGTAAACACCAACGACAAAGTAAGAATATTAAAGACTGCCAGAGAGAGGCAGAAAGTTACCTACAAGGGATCTCCTATTAGACTATCAACTGATTTCTGAACAGAAACACATCAGGCAAAAAGGGAATGGAATGAAATATACAAAGTCATGCAAAGCAAGATCTGAATCAAAGAATACTGTACCCAGCAAGGCTATCAATCAAAATTGAGGGTGAAATCAGGAGCTTCACAGACAAAAAAGGACTAAGGGAGTTTGTTACCAACAAACCAGCAATACAAGAAATGTTGAAGTGCCTACTGTAAAAAGAAAAAAATAGAAAACAAAGAAGGAACACAGGGGTAAAGATTAAAATGGCAACAAACAAGTATGTATCAATAATAACTTTAAATGTAAATGGATTAAATGCCCCAATAAAAAGACATAGGGAAGCTGAGTAGACAAGAAAACATGACCTATAAATCTGCCCTCTACAGGAAATCCATCTCAGAACAAAGGACTCACACACAATGATAGTGAAGGGATGGAAAAAGGTTTTTCAGGCGAATGGAAATGAAAAAAAATCTGGGGTAGCAATACTTATATCTGAGAAATTAGACTTCAAAGTGAAGGCCATAACCAGAGATAAGGAAGGCCACTTCATAATACTAAAGGGAGCAATTCAAGAAGAATATGTAACTCTAGTATACATATATGAACCCAATACAGGAGCATCCAAATACATTTAAAAAAAAACTTCCAGGGGACATCAAGAGAGAGAGATTGACAGCAATACAGTCATAGTATGGGACTTCAATACTCTACTAACATCACTGGACAAATACTCTGAACAAAAAGTCACCAAAGAAACATCAATCCTAAATGACTCACTAGAACAGATGGAATTAAATGACATGTTCAGGACATTTCACCACAAAGCCACAGAATATACATTCTTCTCAAGTGCACAAGGGTCATTTTCAAAGATACACTACATATTGGGACATGGGCAAAGGCTCTTCAAATCAAGAAGACAGAAATCATATGAAGAATCTTCTCGGATAAAAATGGCATAAAACTAGAAATCAACTACATTAAAAACAAAAATAAAATCAAACACCTGGAAGATAAAGAGCATGCTATTAAACAATAATTGGGTAACCAAAGAGATCAAAGAGGAAATAAAAAACATCATGGCAACAAACGTCAATGAAAACACAACAATCCAAAATCTATGGAACATAGTGAAAGCAGTCTTGAGAGGGAAGTTCATAGCTCTACAAGCTACCTCAAAAAAAAAAAAAAAAAAAAAAAAAAAAAAAAAAAAAAAAAAAAAAAAAAAAAAAAAAAAAAAAAAAAAAAAAAAAAAAAAAAAAAAAAAAAAAAAAAAAAAAAAAAAAAAAAAAAAAAAAAAAAAAAAAAAAAAAAAAAAAAAAAAAAAAAAAAAAAAAAAAAAAAAAA
>PVJC01000793.1:0-45732 GCA_004026665.1 Murina feae | reverse complement strand
TAAATTATCTAACCCTAAGACTCAATGAGTTAGAAAGAGAACAACAAGAAAAGCCCAGCTTAAGCAGGAGGAAGGAAATAATAAAGATCAGAGTGGAGATAAATGAAAGAGTTGAAAAAAAATACAAAATACAAAATATCAACAAAACCAAGAGCTCGTTCTTTAAAAGGATAAACAAGATTGATGCACCCCTATCCAGGCTCACCAAGAAGCAAAGAGAGAGGACCTGAATAAATAAAATCAGAAATGAAAGAGGTAAAGTAACAACCAATCCCACAGAAATATAAACGATTGTGAAAAAAATAGTATGAACAACTGTATTCACCAAAATGGAGGACCTAGATGAAATGGACATATTCCTAGAAAAATACAAGTTTACTAAACTCAATCAAGATAAATAAACAACCTGAATAGGCTGATAACTACCAAAGAAATTGAAGCAACAATCAAAAATCTTCCAGCAAATTAAAGCCCTGGTCCACACAGCTTTACAGGGGAATTTTACCAAGCATTCAAAGAAGAACTAAAACCTATACTCCGCAGACTATTTTAAAAAATTCTAGAGGGAGGCACACTTCCAAGCTCTTACTATGAAGCCAGCATTACCCTAATCCTAAAATCAGATAAAGACACCACAAAAAAAGAGAAGTAAAGGCCAATATCATTGATGAACATAGATGCTAAAATTCTCAACAAAATTCTAAAAAATTTGATTCATCATTACAATAGAAAGATTATACACTGTGACTAAGTGGGATTTATTCCAGAGATGCAAGGATGGTACAATATTTTCAAATTAATAAATGTGTTACATCACATAAACAAACTGAGAGACAAAAATCACATAATAATATCAATCGATGCAGAAAAAGCATTTAACAAAATCCAACACCCTTTCTTGATAAAAACTTTTAGCAAAATGAGAATAGAGGTATCATACCTCAATATCATAAAAGCTTTATATGACAAACCTACAGCCAACATCATACTCAATGGGCAAAAACTAAAACCATTTCTTCTAAGAACAGGAACAAGACAGGGATGCCCACTCTCACCACTGCTGTTCGACATAGTACTAGAAGTGCTAGCCATAGTGAACAGAAAAAATTAAGAAATAAATCGCATCCAAATTGGAAAAGAAATAAAACTGTCCTTATTTGCAGATGACATGATACTTTATATAGAAAAACCCAAATAATCATAGAAAAAACTACTAGACCTAATAAATGAATTTTTCAATGTAGCAGAATACAAAATTAACACTCAGAAATTTATGGCCTTTTTACACACCAATAATGAACTCACAGAAAGAGAAACGAAAAAAACAAAAACCAATCCCATTTACCATTGCACAAAAAAATTAAGATACCTAGGAATAAACTTAACTAAGGAGGTAAAAGACCTGTACTCAGAAAACTACAAGATATTGAAAAAAGAGATAGAAGAAGAAATAAACAAAATGGAAGAACATACTATGTTCATGGATTGGTAGAATCAACATCATTAAAATGTTCATGCGACCCATAGCAATCTAGAGATTTCAATGCACTTCCCATTAAAATACCAATGGCATATTTCAAAGATCTAGAACAAACAGTCCTAAAATTCATCTGGAATAAAAAGCAGACCTGAGGAAGAAAACGAAGTTGGAGGGATCACAATAGCAGATATCAAGCTATATTAACAAGCCACAGTTCTTAAAACTACCTGGTACTGACACAAGAACAGACATATAGAATAATGGAACAGAATAGGGAACCCAGAAATCAACCCATACCATTATGCTCAATTAATATTTGACAAAGGAGGCAAGAGCATACAATAGAGTCAAGACAGTCTCTTCAATAAATGGTGCTGGGAAATTGGTCAGATACATGCAAAAAAAAATGAAACTAGAACACCAACTTACACCATACACAAAAACAAACTCAAATGGCGAAAGGACTTAAATGTAAGATGGGAAACCATAAATATCCTACAAGACTCCATAGGCAGCAAAATAGCAGAAATATGTCGTAGAGATATTTTTACAGACACAGCTGCTAGGGCAATGGAAACTAAAGATAAACAAATAGTACATCAAAATAAAAAGCTTCTGCAGAGCGAAAGAAACCATCAATAAAACAAGAATAAAGCCCACTGCATGGGAGAACATATTTGCCAATGATATTTGTGATAAGGGTTTAATCTCCTAAATTTACAGATAACTCATACAACCTAACAAAAGGAAGATATACAATCCAATTAAAAAAATGGGCAAAATATTTAAATAAACACTTTTTAAAAGAGGACATACAGAAGGCCCAGAGACATACAAAAACATGCTCAAGATCACTAATCATCTGAGAGATGCAAATCAAAATGACAATGAGGTACTACCTCACACCTGTCAGAATCAACAAATCAACAAATAGCAAGTGCTAGCTATGATGTGGAGAAAAAGGAACCCTCATGCATTGCTGGTGGGAATGCAGACTGGTGTAGCGACTGTGGAGAACAGTATGGAGTTTCCTCAAAAAGTTAAACATGGAACTCCCATTTGACCACTCCAGTGGTCCCACTTCTAGGAATATATCCCAAGAAACCAGAAACACCAATCAGAAAGGATATATGCAACCCTATGTTCATAGCAGCACAATTTACAATAGCTAAGATTTTAAAACAGCCTAAGTGCCCATAAGCAGATGAGTGGATTACAGATCTGGTACACCTGCATAATGGAATATTATGCTGCTTTAAAAAAGAAGAAAATTTTACTATTTGCAACAGTATGGGTGGAACTGGAGAGCATTATGCTACTCGAAATAAGCCAGTTGGAGAAAGCTAAATATCACATGGTCTCACTCATATGTGGGATATAATGATCAACATAATTTGATGAACAAAAATAGAGCCAGAGACAAATGGTAGGGGAAGGGGGGTTAGAGAGCAACCAAAGGACTTATATGCATACATATTAATGGACACAGACAATGGGGCACTGGGGGGCTTTCCCAGGGTAGGAATGGCTGAGGGTGGTCAATTGGGGGAAAGGAGACATATGTAAAACTCTAGACAATGAAAAAGAATTAAACAATAAAAGTTGTGGTACATCTACACAATGGAATACTACGCTGGTGCAAAAAAAGAAAGAACTCTTACAACTTACAACAGCATGAATGGACCTGAAAAGCATTATGCTAAATGAAATAAGTCAGTTTGAGAAAGATAAGTATCACATAATCTCACTCATTTGTGGAATTTATTGAACACAGAAACTGATAAACAAAAATAGATCTAGAGACACACAACCATCAAACAGACCGTCAAACCTCAGAGGGAATGCACAGAAGAGTGAGTGGGGGGGATTTAGGGGGTAAGAGACCAACTAAAGAACTTATATGCATATAAGCCTAACCAATGGACACAGACAATAGGGGTGGTGGTGGGTGAAGGCTGAGGCTGAGGGTGGGGCCAGTTTGAGGAAAATGTGGGGGAAAGGGGATATATGTAATACTTTCAACCATAAAGAATTAAAAAACTACAATGACACAGCATTTCACACTTGTTACAATGGCAGGTATCAATAAGGAAAAAATTAATGTTGCAGAGGTTGTAGAGAAGTAGGTACTCTGACTGCTGGTGAAAATGTAAACTAGTATAGCTACCATAGAAAACATTATGGAGGCTCTTCAAAAAATCAAGAATAGAGTTATCATATGACCTGCAATTACACTTCTGAGTGCCAAAATATCTGCAAACATTTATTTGTAAAGATATATGCACCCCTATGTTCATTGCAGTATTATTCACAGTGGCTAAGACATGTAAACAACAGATATGTTCTTCACTAGGTATTTGATGAAGAAGCTGAGGTACATATGTAAAATGGAATACTATTCAGCCATAAGAAAAGATGAAGTATTGCCATTTGATCCAACATAGATGGATTTTGAGCTTATAATGCAAAGCATAATAAATCAGACAGAAAAAATTCAAGAACCATATGATATCACTCATATGCGGGCTATAAAACTGAAAGTAACAAATGAAAAAAATGAGAAAGGCAAACCAACAAAAAACTAAGACACGGACAACAATATGTTGGTTACCAGAAAAAAGGAGTTGGAAAGGTAGTAAAGGGTAAATGGGGCCAACCAAATATATGGTGATGGAAGATGATTTTACTTTGAGTGGTGGGCACACAATGCAGTATATAGATCATGTATCATAGAAATGTACACTTGAGGAGGTTCAAGATGGCAGTGATATAGGTGGATCTTTCTCATACCTCCTCCCAGAACCAAACTGAAAATAAAACTAAATTGGGGAACATTCACCTGAATTACCAATTGAAGGCTATCTGAAGGAGATACAAAGAAGGGCAAAAACCACTTTGAGATTCGTAGGAAGGGGCTGATCCTGTTCCCACAGGTGGCAGACCAGCTGAGGTTGCAGAGGGATATCTCAGCTGCAGAGGATTTTTCCTGTGAAGCCTGGATGCCAGGCTGGGCTCCCCAGCCTGGAGCATCATAGCTGAGAATAGCCCCATCCAGTGGTAAAAGACCATGGGCTTCTTTATGCTAGGGATAGACAGAGCTTGCTGTACACAAAGCCACTTTTTTTAAAGGGCCAGAGCAAAAGATTTTCATCCACTTTGGTGGAGGGAAGGGTTGCCTGAGGAGCGTATGGGGTGGGAGACATTGAGAAGAAATGGGAGAGTGGCTGCCAGAATCCAGTGCTTGAACATCACCCCTCTGAGAACACATCTGCCATTTTTCCTGAGAGGCTCAAGCCCCTCACAGCAGCAACAGCCTGAGAAAAGGCAATTCATTACCCAAACCTCTAGACCTCTAGGATATAGGTTGCTGCACACTCTGGTATCCTGCTGGCCCCACTCTGCATCTCGACCTCTACTAAGCAGGCAGTAGTGGAAGCAAGGTCTATGGGTCTGGGAAGACTCAGCAGGTGTCACTGACTGGCTCTGAGGTGAGGCCATTCATCCCACCTTTCTGGGAACCTGGTTTGAATTTTCCACTCATAGGAGAGCTGATTGAAACTCCTAGCTTCCAACAGATATCACAGGCCTGCCTGTGAGGTGCTCTGCCATGCTGAGGTCAGGGAAATATTCTGGAATGGAATAGGGAACACATCCACCATCTTCCATGAAATCTAAACAGCAGCTAACCCTCATGGGAGATCCAGAGGTCACATAAGCCTGATTCTGCCAAAGCCCTTTAGAAACAGCCTGTTCAGTAATTATGTTTGACAGCCAGCCGGGAGGTAGAGGCAGATTCCAAAATGCCTTGGGATATTACTTGACCAATCACAGGGCCCCAAGCTGTTAAAAACGCAGCCTTGGAGTTCAGCTGGGACCCTCCCATGCACAAACAGGCCCAGTGGAGGCAGCTACAAACTATAGATTGCTTGAAGCTTTGAACAGGTTGCCTAGAGCCAAATGTAGACAACTTCTGACACTGGCTAGCATAAAAGTAACTCCAGGAAGGCCTGGAAACTGCACATAAAACCTTTATCCTCAAACAACATATGAGTGTGGATTCAAAGGGGTATCCCTGCAGGATCTAAACTTTTCAAAGATAAATTAAACTTTGATTTTTTTGCATTATTTTAAAAATATTTTCTTTCTTGTTGCTTTGTTATTATTCTCTCTCTTTTTCTTTCATATCTTATTTTTCTCTATTGTTTTCTTACTCGACTAGAGGCCTAGTGCATGAAATTCCTGCACAGGTAAGGTCCCTAGGCCTGGCCAGTGATCAGGGCCGATGAGTGCCTTCTGGCTGAGACCTACCTTCATTCTGTGCTGCCCCCTGGTTGTCAGTGCACATCATAACAAGTGATAGAACTCCCCGTCTCCCAGTCGAACTCCCATGGGGACACTTTACATATTAGTCTTTTATATAGATTCTTCTCCTTCTTTCTCTTCTTTTTTGCTTTTCTGAATTTTTTGTTCTCTTTTTTCATTTTATATTTTTCTTTGCTTTACACAATTATTCTTTTCCTATTCTTTATTCTTTTTTGTTGTTTTTGCTTTTTTAAATATATTTTTTCCTATTCTTTATTCTTATATTTATCTCCCATCTTTCCTCTTATATTATTTTATCATCCTTTATATTCTTTGTTGTATTCTTTTATTTTTTATATTGTACACTTTCTTTTTAAATGTTTTTATTGTTGATATTATTACAGATGTCTCCCATGTTCCCCTTTCTTTACCCCACCTCTGCCCAATCCCTACACACCCACCCAGTTCTTTATCACCCTATTTCCCATGTCTATGGGCAATTCATATATAAATAAATATATTTATATATTTTTAATAATTAGATTATTAATTTATTTATTTAAAATTCTTTATTGTTTAAAGTATTACCGAAGTCTCCTTTTCCCCCCAATGACCTCTCCCTTACCATACCCTCCCCCAACCACAAGCCCTCACCCCCTTTACTGTCCCTATTGGTTTTGCTCATATGCATGCATACTAGTCCTTTGGTTGATCTCTTATCCCCTCAACCCAGGCCTTTCCATATATATATATATCTTAACTAATAAAAACGAAATAGTAAAATTAACCATTTCTTCGGGACACCTACCAGCCAATCAGAGCGACTGTATGCAAATTAACCCAGCCAACATGGCGGCCGCCACTCATGGAGTAAAGGGCAGCTTCCATTGCAACAGGAGTGAAAGTGAAACTGACTGCGCTCCGGCCCCAATCCTCACCCAAAGCAAAACAAAGCATGTTTGCAACATAGTATAAATCATAGAATCCTTGGGAGCTTAAGGAAACAGCAGGCCTAAGAGTAACATTATTACATTATAGAAGCCGCGAGCTGAAGCAGAGAGGAGGCTTCTGTTACTAAGCCTCAGCTTCTTAAAGGAACAGCATCAATTATAGGAGATAAACAAACCCCAGCAACCTGCGTCCAGCCAGCCTTGCTGGGACATTGGGTCAATGGGAGCTGTGGGCAGCCTTAAAGCCCCTTACCCAGGCTAGTTAGGCACGCCAGCAGGTGGACATCCCCTGAGGGGTCCCAGACTGTGAGAGGGCACAGGCCGGGCTGAGGGACCTCCCGAGTGCACAGAGCGGCTGCAGGGCGGAACAGCGCAGGACCCAGGACCAGTGAGTGGGAAAGAGGCGGCAGGGTTGGCAGCCTGCTTGATGGCTCCTCAGGCCCTTTGAGGGGTATCGGGGAGCGGGAAAGAGGCAGCGGGGGTCAGTGGCCTGGTGGGCTTCCCAAGCCCCTTGTAGGGCACTGGGGAGTGGGAAAGCAAGACAGTGGGACGGGGAGCAGGAAAGAGGCATCAGGGGGTCGGCCTGCTTGGTGGCTGCCCAGGTCCTTTGCGAGGCACTGGGGAGTGGAAAAGCAAGGCTGCAGGGGCCGGGGTCCTGCTTGGTGGGTCCCCAGACCCCTTGGCGGCACCAGGGAGTGGGAAAGGAAGGCAGCAGGGGATGGGTGAGTGGGAAAGAGTCAGCAGCCTGCTTGGCAGCTCCCCAAGCCCTTTGGAGGCCACTGGGGAGCAGGAAAGCAAGCTCTTGGGGTTTGGGGGCCTGCTTGGCGGCTCCCCAGGTCCCTTCCGGGGATCGGGGAGCAGGAAAAGGCTGGCCTGACCACGAGGCGGGGTTTTCCCTGCTTTCTGGTGGCTGGAGGAAAATGGTCAGTAGGCAAGCTTGGGAGGCAGGCAGCACCCAGCCCTGGCCACAGCTCAAAAAATAGAACAACATGCAGGGGAGGGCAAGAGTCTTGTATGTTGTTTGATCTCCATGTATTTGTAGATTTTGTTTACCTCCTTTTTGCAGTTGATTTCTAATTTCATGGCATCGTGGTCAGAAAATATACTTGGAATAATTTCAATCTTTTTAAATTTGTTGATGCTTGTTCTGTGACCCAACATATGGTCTATCCTTGAGAATGTTCCATATGCATTGGAGAAGAATGTATAGTCTGATATTCTGGGATAAAATGTTCTGTAAATGTTGATTATATCCATTTGGTCAAGTGTTGCATTTAAGGCTGATTTTTTTTCTAGATTTTTTGTTTGATTGATCTGTCTAGAGCTGTCAATGGAGTATTAAGGTATCCAACTATAATTGTGTTTTGATCTGTTTCTCCCTTTAGTTCTGTGAGTAGCTGTTTAATATATTTCAGTGCTTCTTGGTTGGGCACATATATATTAAGAAGTGTTATGTTTTCTTGATGTAATATTCCCTTTATCACTATAAAGTTCATCTTTGTCTCTTGTTACCTTGAGATTTATTTTATCAGATATAATTATCACTTCACCTGCTTTTTTGTGGATGTTATTTGCTTGGATAATCATTTTCCATCCTTTTACTTTGAATCTACCTTTGTCTCTGCTGTTCAGATGTGTCTCTTGTAGGCAGCATATGGTTGGGTTTTGTTTTTTTGATCCACTCTGCTACTCTGTGCCTCTTTACTGGTGAATTTAGACTATTTATATTTGGAGTAATTATTGATGTATAAATATTTCCTATAGCCATTTTATCTTTTGTTTTCTGGTAACTCTGTTTTTCCATTGGTTCTTTTCCTTTATGCTTATGTCTGTTGTTTTTGTTTGGTGTTATTCCAAACATATTTTCTCTTATTTTAAAGCTATTTGTCCTGTTTGGGGAACTTCTGTGTGTGGTTGCCATTAGTTTTTTTTTTTTTTTAAAGCGAAGTTGCATATATACAGTTTTCTCCCCCTTTTGAGTAAATCTGATCTTCATCTTCCTTTTCCTGCTCATACCTGTCCCTCTTCTGATTGTATGATTTTATTGTCACAAATTATCCATGTTTATGTGGCAAGTTTTTGGCAATCCTACTGATAGTGTTATGACCTTATGCTCTTTGTTCCAGGTAGAATAACTCCCTTGAGTATTTCCTGCAATGGAGGTTTTCTAGTGATAAAATTCCTTACCATCTGTATGTCTGAGAATGCTCTTATTTCTCCTTCATAATTAAAGAATAATTTTGGTGGACATAACATGCATGGCTGGTAATTTCTCTCTTTCAGATATTTGAATATTTGGTTCCACTCTCTTATTGCTTGTAGAATTTCTGCTAAGAAGTTGGGTGAAATTCTGGTGGTTTTCCCTTTCCTTCTTTTCTCTGGACGGTTTTAGGGGTTTTTTTTGTTGTCACTAATTTTTTAAAATATATTTTTATTGATTTCAGAGAAGGAGAGGGAGAGAGAAATGGAAACATCAATGATGAGAGAATCATTGATTGGCTGCCTCCTGCATGCACCCAACAAGGGATCAAGCCCGCAACACAGGCATATGCCCTGGCAGGAATCGAACCCAAGACTCTCCAGTCTGCAGACCCAGACTCTATCCACTGAGCCAAACTATCTAAGGCTTTGTCATTAATCTTTGACAGCTTAATTTCCAATTTCCTTGGAGAAGGCCTATTCGGATTGAGGAAACTAGGTTTTCTGTTTGCTTCTTGGATTTGAGGATCTAGTTATTTATGTATTTACTAGAGGCCTAGTGCACAAAAATTTGTGCACTTGGTGGGGGGGGGGTGTCCTTCAGCCCGGCCTGTGCCCTCTCACAGTCTGGGAACCCTCGGGGTATGTCCACCTGCTGGCGTGCTTGGTCAGCCTGGGTGAGGGGCAGAGGGACGTTTCAGGCTGCCCACAGCCCCCTCAGGGTTTGGGTCCCTACTGGGGTGCCTGGCTGGAAGCAGGTATCTGGGATTTATTTAACTTCTATACTTGAAACTTTGTTGCCTTGGTTCCCCACTTGAAGCCTGGGCTGGCAACCCAGGGTCCCAGCCCAGCAGATATCTGGGGTTTGTTTATCTTCTATAATTGAAACTTTGTAGCCTTGAGTAGAGCTCAGGGTCTGCAGGGCCCTGGCTTCCTCCATTGCCCAGGGCAACTCCAGTTCCATGGCCGCCACCATCTTAGTTAATTTTCATACTTGCTCCTGATTGGTTGGTGGGCGTGGCTTGTGGGCATGGCTTGTGGGTGTAACGGAGTGAGGGTTAATTTGCATGTTACTCTTTTATTAGATTAGATTATTAATATATTTATTTAAAATTCTTTATTGTTTAAAGTATTACAGAAGTCTCCTTTTCCCCCCCAATGACCTTTCCCCTACCATACCCTCCCCCAACCACAAGCCCTCACCCCCTTTACTGTCCCTATTAGTTATGCTCATATGCATGCATACTAGTCCTTTGGTTGATCTCTTATCCCCTCAACCGAGGCCTTTCCTCATAGATTGCACAGTCTGTTTGATGCTTCTATGTCTCTGGTTCTATTTTTTCCCCATCAGTTTATGTAGTTCATTATATTTCACAAATGAGTGATATCATGTGATATTTATTTTTCTCTGACTGCCTTATTTCACGTAGCATAATGCTCTCTAGTTCCATCTATGCTGTTGCCAATGGTAAGAATTCTTTCTTTTTTACTGCAGCGTAAAATTTCATGCTGTAGATGTACCACAGTTTTCTAATCCATTCATCTACTAATGGGCACTTAGGCTGTTCCCAAATCTTAGCTATTGTAAATTGTGCTGCTATGAACATAGGGGTGCATATATCCTTTCTGATTGGTGTTTCTTGTTTCTTGGGATACATTACTAGAAGTGGTCAAATGGAAGTTCCATTTTTAATTTGTTGAAGAAATGAAATACTGTTCTCCACACTGGCTGCACCAGTCTGCATTCCCACCAGCAATGCAAGAGAGTTCCTCTTTCTCTGCATCCTCTCCAGCACTTGTTTGTTAATTTGTTGATGATAGCCATCCTGAAAGGTGTGAGATGGTACCTCATTGTCATTTTTATTTGCATCTCTTGGATGATTAGTGACTTTGAGCATGATTTCATGTCTCTAGGCCTTCCCTATGTCCACTTTCAAAAGTGTATATTTAGGTCCTTTCCCATTTTCTGATTGGATTATTTATTTTCCTATTGCTACAATGTATGAATTCCCTATAAATTTTGAAGATTAGACCTTATCGGAGATAACATTGGCAAATATGTTCTCCCATGCAGTGTGTTTTCTTCTTGTTTTGTTAATGGTTTCTTTTGCTGTGCAGAAGATTTTTATTTTGATGTAGTCACATTTGTTTATTTTCTTCTTAATCCCCATTGTCCTAGGAGCTGTATTGGTAAAGATATTGCTAGGTCATTAGTCTTATATTTTGCTGTCTATGGAGTCTTTTAAGATTTTTATTGTTTTCCATCTTATGTTCAAGTCTTTATCCATTTTTAATTTATTTTTGTGTGTGGTGTAAGTTGGTGGTCTAGTTTCATTTTTTTGCAAGTATCTGTCCAATTTTCCCAACATCATTTATTCTGGCTCCATAGTGTACTATGAACTTACCTCTCAGGACTACTTTATTTTGTCCCATTAATTTTGGATTCTTATGTTTTCATTGTTGTTTGTTACCAGGATGCTTTTTTATTTCTTCTTTTATCTCTTTGGTCACCCAATCATTGTTTAATAGCATGCTATTTAGATTCCAAGTGTTTAATTTTTTTCATTGTTTTTATTGTAGTCAATTTGTAATTTAATTCCACTGCAATCTGAGGATATTCTTGATATGATTTCTATCTTCTTGAATTTGAAGAGACTTTGCATGTGTCCTAATGTGTGGTCTATCTTTGAAAATGTCCTAGGTGCACTTGAGAAGAATGTATATTCTGTGGCTTTGGCGTGAAATGTTCTGAAGATGTCAATTAAATCTATCTGATCAACTGTGTCATTTAAAATTGCTGTTTCTTGGTTGATTTTTTAATTAGAGGATTTATCCAGTGGTGTCAGTGGGGTATAAAATTCCCCTATGATGACTGTATTGCTGTTAATCTCTCCTTTGATATCTTCCAGAAGTTTTTTATGTATTTGGGTCCTCCTGTATTGGGTGCATATATGTTTACCAGAGTTATATCCTCCTGTTGAATCACTCCATTTAGTATTATGAAGTTACCTTCCTTATCTCTTTTTATGGCCTTTATTTTGAGGTCTATTTTGTCATATATAAGTATTCCAACCACAGCTTTTTTCTCATTTCCATTTGCCTGAAAATTTTATCCTATCCCTTCATTATCAGTCTGTGTGAATCCTTTGTTCTGAGATGGATTTCTTGCAGACAGCAAATATATGGGTCAGGTTTTGTTATCCATTCACTTACTCTATCACTTTTCATTGGAGCATTTAATCCATTTATGTTTAATGTTATTATTGACTAGAGGCCCAGTGCATGAATTTGTGCACTGGTGGGGTCCAGCCAGCCTGCCCTGATGGGAGCCTATTGGAGGTGGAGCCAGCCAGGTTGAGAGGCTGCAGTCATTCTGGTCATTCCTGTTGTTCTGCCATTCAGTTGCTGGGCTTTTATTATATAGGATTAGTCACCTCACAGAGCCATAACAAAATATCATAAATTTGTGTGGGTTAAACAATAGAAACGTATTTTATTCACAGTTCTGGAGGTTGGAATATGGGATCCGGATACCAGCATAGCATCATCCCATACACCATAAAGGGATGGATTCTCAGTCAGGGCACATGCTCAGATTGAAGATTCAATACCCAATCCAGTGAGTGCAGGAAGCAACAGAACTATGTTTCACTTTCCCTTTTTCTCTCTGAGATAAATTAAAATGTATGAAAAATAAATAATGTTCTATAAGTATTGGGGTTTTTTATTTTTAAAAATATACTTTATTGATTTTTTTTACAGAGAGGAAGGGAGAGCGATAGAGAGTTAGAAACATCGATGAGAGAGAAACATCGATCAGCTGCCTCCTGCACACCCCTTATTGGGGATATGCCCACAACCAAGGTACATGTCCTTGACCATAATCGAACCTGGGACCTTTCAGTCCACAGGCCAACGCTCTATCCACTTAGCCAAACCGGTTAGGGCTATAAGTATTGGTTTTAACAGGAAAAGCATTAGTGATCTATGAAGTGAAAACACATATATACAGCATGACCCCCATTTAAAAAATATTTATTGATTTAAGAGAAAGGGAGAAGGAGACACAGATACAAACATCAATGATGAGAATCATTGATCAGCAGCCTCCTACACACCCTTACTGAGGATCCAGCCCAAAACCAGACTGGGAACCATATTGTGAACTCCTGTTTCATAGATCAATGCTCAACCACTGAGACCCACCAGCTGGGCTCCATTTTTATCAATACCAGGCACATATGGTACATTGGAAAGAACTCACTCCTAGATGGAAGTCTGAAATCATCTAAACTCCTTTGCACCTAGGTTTCTGAATATTAATACTTTTCTGCCAAGTGGATGCGCTTGCACAATATTTTGAAGGTAGAAGTGGAGCAGAGGCATCTTCCCAGTTTGGGGTGTTTGCTGCTGGTGTTTGCAGAGATGTGAAGGTTTTCTGAAGTGGAATCAAGGCTGTGCACAAGCAGTTGTGGTAGAGGCAGTGCCTAGTGACCTGTTTTGTGGGCACTGGAGGGCACTTGTGGGGGCAGCACTTTGCTGATTTCCAGGTCACAGCTGTGCCAGAATGTCCTAGAATTCAGTTGTGGCTGAGGGGGCAGCTCCTCCCTCAGCCACAGGAGGAGTCTTTCCTGGGGGCCCAGCATAATACACACTCCTCCAGCTTTCCAATGATTTCCCAAACACCAATTTCGTGTGCAAAATTATTTCCTGCCTAAAATAACAAAGATCTAAAAACATTTTGGATCCTCTACTTTCATTGAAAACAATGCTGCACAGGGTCAGGTATGCGAAGTGGGTGAGATGTTGCAGAAGGCTCCCTTCTTTGAGTCTCAGCTTCCTCTTATGTAGAGCGGACACCAAAGATTATCTGTTCATAGTTACTGAAGACTGTGGCAGTTGTGTTTCTCAAAGATGGCCACAACATTTTCCATCCCTCCTATGGAATTCCCACTTTCTGCCACATCCTCTTTCTTGAAGCAGGGCTAACTTATGATGCACTGGTAGCCAGTACACTGGTTTCCCACAGAATTCCAAGGCCAAGGCCGAAATGGTGCAGGGCTGCCATCCCACCCACTCTGCCAGGGTTTCAAGCTCCTGCCCCACCCATGATGCTTGGGGCTCTGGCTGGCACATAGCCTTGCCCTCCTGGCTTGCTTCCACGCTGGTCGGTGGCCCAGCACCTTGCTGCACACCATGGCCCATCTGCTGATGTTGCTGGGCCCGGTGGGTGTGGTAAAAGACCAGGTCAGGCCTCACACCTCCTGGCTCCTGTGTTCTGCTACCCTCGGTGTCCTTCAGTCCCTATTCCTGCCACCGCTCCAACGAGGGCCAGATGCCCTAGTACTATGTGTGGCCTGTGGGGACTGCTTTGACCACCAGGAAAGCCTCCCCACCCTATCCCCAATCCAGTGCCCTTATCCTGGATCTACTATGCAGCTGCCTGACACCAAGTACCTCCAAGGTCCCCAAACCCAAACTTTCTGCCAGATAAGGCAGTTGGCTGGCTGGCCCTGCCCTGGTCATGGGTGATTCAGCCTGGATCAAGCTGATTGGCTGCCACATTGCATGTCATAGCCACCTGTCATTCTGGTTGTCCTGGTCATTCTGCTGTAATGGACGCTGGAGATTATATATATATATATATACTTGTTTGTCACCAATTTTATTATTTATTCATGTGTTCTTTATTGCTTTCTATTTCTTCTTTTTACAACAGTCCCTTTAGCATTTCTTGCATTGTTGGCTTGGTGGTAATAAAGTTTCTTAGCCCTTTTTTGTCTGTGAATTTCCTGAGTCTACCTTCAATTTTGAATGATAGCCTTTCTGGGTACAGTATTCTTGGATTCAGACCCTTGCTTTGTATCACTTTCTATATTTCATTCCATTCCCTTCTGGTCTGGTGATTTCTGTAGAGAATTCAGTTGATATGCTAATGGGAGATCCCTTGTAGGTAACGTTCTGGCTCTCTCTAGCAGTCTTTAAGATTCTTACTTTGTTAATACTTGCCAATTTATTTATGATGTAACTTAGTGTTGGTCTTTTTGGGTTCATCTTGTTTAGGACTATGTATTTCTTGGACTTACATGTTTTGTTTTGGTTTCTTTTTCTTACCAACATCAGGAAAGTTTTCTGTCATTATTTCTTCAAACAGGTTTTATATTCCTTGCTCTGCTTCCTCTCCTTCTGGTACCCCTATGATGCAGATGTGGTTTCATTTTTTGTTGTCCCAAAGCTCCTTTAGGCTCTCCACCTGCTTTTTAAGTTTTCTTTCTAGTTGCTTCTGTTTGTGTGTTTTCTCCTACATTGTCTTCTAACTCATTGATGTGGTCCTCAGCCTCTTCTACTCTATTGTTTAAGCCTTCCATTGTGTTCTTTATTGCAGTTTGGTCATTCTTCATTTCCTCTTGGTTCCTGTTCATGTTGGTGACATTCTCATTCAGCTCCTTAAAATTCTCATTAAGTTGTATTTGTCATCCAGCCATTTGAGCATCCTTATGACCACTGTATTTCCAGAGTATAAGACCACTTTTTAACCCAGGAAAATCTCAAAAGTCGGAGGTCGTCTTATACGGTGGATGTTGTCTTACCGGGTGGGTGCTGAAACTTCCAAACTGGACTGGAAAATCAGTGGTTGCCGCATATGATGGGGAGCTCAAAAACGGCCACACTCCATTCATTTCAAAATAAATCTGATGTTTTTTAAATTTTTATTTGGTGTGCGTTGGAAGAGGGGTAGTCTTATATGGTGAGTATATCCCAAACTCTATATTTTAACTGGAAAAGTTGGGAGTCATCTTATACACCCAGTCGTCTTATACACCGGAAGATATGGTACTTTGAATTCTTTCTCTGACATGTTACTAGCCTCCATTTCATTTAATTCCCTTTCTGGTAATTCCTCTTTTCCTTTCCTTTGGGGATTGTTTTTTTGTCTCCCCATTTTTTTTGCTGTAATGTTTTAATTATTTCTATGTCTTAGATCCAACTGCTTTGCTATCTATGTTCTTTTGGGGGTGATGCTATGTAGTTGATGATTTTTGAGACCCAGTGTTGCATTCTCTCAAGTCTCCTGGGTTTGGTGATCTAGTGGAGCTCCCTACTTGAGCTATTTGGGTTCTTTTTATGTAGTTGGATCTTGAATGTTAGTTTTTTATTTGTGAAGGAAGTCTCATCATTGATTGACAGTGTGACTCACCCCTGGCTTTGTTGTGCAAGCTGTTTTGGATGTGATCATGGTTCTGGCTCTTTTGTAAAAGGTTGCCTGAGGTCTCACTGGTATGTGCTCACTGTGGGTTCCCAGAGTCCATGGCCTGGGAGGAAGGAGTCTCGGGGCCTGAGGCTCAGGTAGTGACTTTGGCTGGTGTTGTGTGAATCCTGCTGTACTGGCATCACTCTGCAATACACTGTGAAGTTCCTGGAGCCCGTGACAGTGGGGGGCAGGTATCTTGTAGTCTGTGATTGAGGCAGTGGGACTCTTGCCAAAGTGATTGCCCTCTCTGAATCACAAGGGGTTTTAGGATCTAGTATCTGGGGATGTGGGAATCTTGGAGTCTATGGCTGATACAGTGTGACCTTGTCCACGGAGATGAGTCCTCAGTAACTTACTAAAATGTCCAGAGGTAGGCAGGCAGGAGAGGAATGTCATGGATCCTGCTGAGGGAGCCATGTGTCCCTGGTTTGAGAGGCGCATGCCTAGTGGCAGCTCACAGAGGGGCCCAGGAACTGTCTACAATGAGTGTGTGCTCGTGGGGTCCTTCAAGCTAGATAGGAGCAATTCTGGTGTCCACTGGCCCTGTGGAGTGAGAGGTCCCAGTTTATGTGTCTGAAGTTGTATGCCCTTGGTTGAATATGCATACCCTGTGGTTGCTTAAAGAGGCACCCAGGAGCTGTTGGCTGTGGCAGTGGTCTTAGTGGACCCATGTGCTGGGGTAGCACTACCACAGGGACTAGATTATGACAGCTGGAGTTGTGCCTTGTGGTGTCTCAGAGAGGCAACTGGGGGCTGCCAGCCGGGGCAGAGTTTCAGGGGCCTTGCATGCTGGATCAGTGTGACTGTGGTCACCACAGGTTGGCAGTCAAGGAGGGGGAAGTCTGAGTTTCTGCTGCAAGGGCCTTGAAACCTTGGTTGGCTATGAGTGCACCTAGTGGTGGATCAAAGAGGCACCCAGGATTCACCTTCCAGGGCAGTGGACTCAAGAAGCTTGTGTGCTGAAACCATGCGACCGCAGTGTCTGTGGGGAGGTAGCTGGGCACAGGGAAGTCTGAATACCTATTTCCAGAGACATGCACCCTTGTTTGGATATGTGCACTCCCAGTGGAGGCTCAGGGAGGCACTCAGGAGCTGCCTATCGGGGCAGAAGGCTCAGTAGGCCTGCGTGCTGGAAAGGTGCAACTGTGGTATCCAGAGGTCAGAAGCCAGGGAGGGGGAAGTCCCAATTTCTACTGCCAGTGCCATGTACCCTTGGATGGATTTGCACATGCCCAGCAGGGACTCACAGAGGCACTTGGGAGCCACCTTTGTGGTGGTGAGCTCAGGAGGCCTGCAAGCTGGAAATGTGTGACTATGGTGTCTGGCAGTTGGCAGTTGAGGAGTGGGAAGACTCAGTTTTTGCTGCTAGGGCCTTGTGCCCTTGGACTGATTTGCATGCACCCAACTGTGGCTCATAGAGGCACCCAAGGGCCATTTCCCAGGGCGGCACATTCAGAGGGGTCCTTGTGCTGAAGCTGTGTGACCCACAGTATCTGTAGATAGGCAGCCAGGAAGGGGGTGGTCCCAATTTCTACTTCCAAGACTATGTGCCCTTGTTTGGATAAGAGTGCATCCAGTGGAGGCTCACAGCAGCACCTAAGAGCTGCCTGTGGGGAAGTGGGCTCAGGAGGCCTGCTTGCTGGGAAGGTGCAACTGAGGAGTCTGGAGGGGGACGCTGCTGTGGGAGCCATGCACCCATGGAGGTGGATGTCTTAGGGTCTGCAGGTCTGCAGGCAGGACAGCAGGAATTTGGCTGGAGTGGCTGCAGGGTTGCAGGCATTGTCCAAGGCCAGTGTGTGTGGTGGTGCTAATGAATTCCTAGAAGAAGCCACTCTCCCCTTCAAGATGGCGTGGGCTCTATGCCCGAGTCCCACAGCCCGGGGAGTGCCTGCAGTGGTGGTATGTGCGCCCTGTACAGGAGAGCCTGGTCTGCCAGCCTCTGATACTTCAGCCAGATTTAATTGTCTCTCACTCACTTACATACACCACACACAGCCACACACTCTCCTTTCACCCACTCACTCACTCACACTCTCTCCCTCACATCTGTCCTGCTAGCTGCCATCTTCCCAAAATGAGGATCTAATTCTTTCCATAGATTTGGGAAGTTCTCATCCACTATTTGTATTAATAGACTCTCCATTGCATACTTTCAATCTTCCTCCTCTACTATGCCTATGATTCAATTTTATTTTATTTTTTATGGAATCAGAGCGGTCTTGTAGGGCTATTTCATATTTCTTTATTCGCAGGTCTTTCTCTTCTTCCCTCTGCATTATTTCTTGATTCTTGTCTTCAATATCACTACTTCTTTCCAATAACTGGTTGGTACTGTTTTGCAAGCTCATCATTTCACTCTTAATGTTTTTAATTGCCTGCTTCATTTCCAGGATTTCTGCTATATTCTTTATTAAAAAAATCAATTTGGGGATAAATACTCATTTTGTTCATTGATTTGCTTTCTGAGTGAGCTGAATTGCCATCAGTATTTTCTTGCATCTCATTGAGTATTTTCACAACTACAATCTCGGCATCTCTGTCATTCAACTCGCATAATTCCGTGTGTCCCAGCCTGTTTTCTGGGGATTTTTCATTTTCTTTGTGATCATCATTGTTGTGTGGTTGGTTGTTCACGGCATTCATTATTCTTTTTCCCCTTCATTTATCTCTGAGGTCTTTCTACTCTGTTCCAGTACATTGCACTGAATTGAAAGATTTTTTTCCTCGTGGCCTCACAGTTTTGAGACTCTGAGGCTCCTGTAGGGTTGTACTACATCTGCTACTTGGGGTTGAGATTTGTTTTTCCCTCACAATAATGGTAATCCCTGACCTCCAAGGGTTCAGCCACAGAGGAAACTGTTTCTACTGCAACATCTCTTGGCCTACAGATAATATACTCCTAGAAACAACTCCAAGGGCAATGGGAGGCAAGATTTGGTAATTTAATGAATGGCAGGGCTCTGCGCAATATATTCTTTGCCGGAAAGCTGGCAACCAGGTCCAGCAGTGGGGAGTGACTCTGTAGAGAGCAGCTCTGCTGACTCACAGCTTACGCATGCAGCTCAAATCCCATTCACATCATGCCCCCACAATTCAGATACTCTCAATGTTTTTCTGCATGACCACACAATGTTGCTGCTCCAGTGGCTATTCCAACAACCATCCACTTGTTGGTTTAGTTCTCTGTTGGTCCAGACTGGCTGAGGAAATTGCCCACAACTGCTGCCATAAGTTCCCAGCTGCACTGTGGACTCGCTGCTACACTATTCAGCTTCCCTCCCTTCTCTTCTCTCCCCACTTATTTCAAGGATCCCACCTTAGTTGTTCCAGTGTGCAGGTCTCTCAGGCATGCAGCTGTGTTGACAAGGGACTGTTTTGCTGACTTATAGGTGGTTGTTTTGTTGAAATATTAAGGGGAGAGGGCAGATACACCTTTATGCCAACATTCCTATGCCATCTCTTCAGGTCTTTTTCATTGGATTTTTTGTCTTCTTTTTGTTGAGTTGTATAAGTAATTTGTATACCTTGGGTTAACCCCATATGATTCAGTGTATTTCTTTTTCAATTTGATGGTGGTTTCTTTTGTTGTGCAGAAGCCTTTTATTTTTATGTAGTCCCATTTATTTATTTTCTTCTTAGTTTCCTTTGCCCTAGGAGATGTACCTATAATATATTGCTATGAAAGGTGTCTGAGATTTTACTGCCTATGTTCTCTCCTCTACAATTTTTATGGTTTCATGCCATATATTTAAGTATGTTTCCACCTTGAGTTTATTCTTTTTTTCTTTTCATTTGATTCTTTTTTTTTAAATTTTGTTTTATTGCTTAAAGTATCACAAAGACTGTTAAATAAGTATCCATTTTCCCGGCGTGACCTTTCCCCCTCCTCCTCTACCCCCCCAGTGTCTTGTATCCATTCATTATGCTAATATGCATGCATATAAGTCCTGCAGTTGATCTCTTAACTCCCCCCCCCTCAAACCTCCTGAGCCTTCCAGATATAGTTTGACAGTCTGTTCAATGCTGTTCTTCCTCTGTATCTGTTTATGTTCATCAATATATAATGGTCTTTATTATCCATAAATAAGTGAGATAATGTGATATTTTTCTTTCATTGACTGTCTTATTTCACTTAGCATAATGCTCTCCAGTTCCATCCATGCTGTTGCAAATGGTAAGAATTGCTTCTTTTTTACAGCGGCAGAGTATTCCATTGTGTAGATGCACCACACTTTTCTAATCCATTCATCTACTGATGGGCATGTAGGCTGTTTCCAAAACTTAGCTATGGTAAATTGTGCTGCTATGAACATAGGAATGCATATATCCTTTCTGATTGGTGTTTGTGCTTTCTTGGGATATATTCCCAGAAGTGGGATCGCAGGGTCAAGTGGGAGTTTTATTTTAAGTTTTTGAGGAAACTCCACACTGTCCTCCATAATGGCTGCACCAGTCTGCATTCCCACCAGCAGTGCAGGAGAGTTCCTTTTTCTCCGCATCCTCTCCAGCACTTGTTGTTTGTTGATTTGTTAATGATAGCCATTCTTACAGGTGTGAGATGATACCTCATTGTTGTTTTGATTTGCATCTCTCAGAAGAGTAGTGACTGAGCATGTTTTCATATGTCTCTTGGCCTTCTGAATGTCCTCCTTTGAAAAGTGTCCGTTTAGGTCTTTTCCCCATTTTTTTGATTGGATTGTTTATTTTCCTTTTGTTAAGTTGTATGAGTTCCCTATAAATGTTGGAGATTAAACCCTTACCGGTAATAACATTGGCAAATATGTTCTCCCATGCAGTGGACTTTCTTGTAGTTTTGTTGATGGTTTCTTTTGCTGTGAAGAAGCCTTTTATTTTGATGTAGTCCCATTTGTTTATCTTCTCTTTAGTTTCCAATGCCCAAGGAGCTGTATCAGTGAAAAAAAATGCTTCGGCATATGTCTGAGATTTTCTTGCCTTTAAATTCCTCTAGTTTTTTATGGTTTCCTGTCTTACATTTAAGTCCTTTATCCATTTTGAGTTTATTTTTGTGTATGGTGTAAATTGATGGTCTAGTTTCATTTTTTTTGCATGTATCTGTTCAATTTTACCAACACAATTTACTGAAGAGACTGTCTTGACTCCATTGTATGTTCTTGCCTCCTTTGTCAAATATTAATTGAACATATTGTTTTGGGTCGATTTCTGGGTTCTCTATTACATTACATTGATCTATATGTCTGTTCTTGTGCCAGTATCAGGCAGTTTTGAGAACAGTGGCTTTGTAATATAGCTTGATATCCTTTATGGAGATCCCACCTACTTTGTTCTTTCTCAGATCTCAGCAGCTATTCGGGGGTCTTTTTTTTATTCCAGATGAATTTGTGGAGAGTTTGTTCTAGGTCTGTGAAATATGCCATTGGTATTTTAATGGGAAGTGCGTTGAATTTATAGATTGCTTTGGGTAGTATGGACATTTTAATGATGTTGATTCTACCAATCCATGAACATGGTATGTTCTTCCATCTATTTATGTCTTCCTCTATCTTTTTTAAACGTCCTGTAGTTTTCTGAGTAGAGGTCTTTTATCTCTTTAGTTAAGTATATTCCTAGGTATCTAAATTTTTTTGGTGTGATGGTAAATGGGATTCATTTTGTAGTCTCTCTTTCTGTAAGTTCACTATTGGTGTATAGAAATGCCACAGATTTCTTACATTAATTTTGTACCCTGCTACATTGCTGAATTCATTTATTAGGTCTAATAGTTTTTTAATGGAGTCTTTAGGGTTTTTTATGTACAATATCATGTCATCTGGAAATAAGGGCAGTTTTACTTCTTTTACAATTTGGATGCCTTTTATTTCCTCTTCTTGTCTAATCGCGATGGCTAATACGTCCAGTACTATGTCAAACAGGAGTGGTGAGAGTGGGCATCCCTGTCTTGTTCCTGTTCTAAGGGGAAATGATTTTAGTTTTTGCCCATTGAGTATGATGTTGGCTGTGGGTTTGTCATATATGGCTTTTTAAAAATAAATCTTTATTTTTCATTTTATTTCAGTTGTATCTCTTTATTCCCCCCATATCTCCCCTCTTCCCAGTTCCCACCCCATCCACTGCCTTTATCCCCCTCCCACTGTCCTCATCCATAGGTATACAATTTTTGTCCAGTCTCTTCCCTTACCCCGTAGCCCCTATCTCCCTGTGAATTGTCATTCCATTACCTTTCTATGCCCCTGATTCTATTCTATTCACCAGTTTATTCTATTCACCAGACTTTTTTTTTATTCACTTGATTTTTAGGTTCACTTGTTGATAGATATGTATTTGTTGTTCATAATTTTTATCTTTACTTTTTCTTCTTCCTCTTCTCAAAGAATACCTTTCAGCATTTCACGTAATACTGGTTGGGTGGTGATGAACTCTTTTAGCTTTTTCTTGTCTATGAAGCTCTTTGTCTGACCTTCAATTCTGAGTGATAGCCTTGCTGGGTAAAGTAATCTTGGTTGTAGGTTCTTGCTATTCATCGTTTTGAATATTTCTTGCCATTCCCTTCTGGCCTGCAATGTTTCTGTTGAGAAATCAGCTGACAGTCGTATGCATGCCCCCTTGTAGGTAACTGAATGCTTTGTCTTGCTAGTTTTGAGATTTTCTCCTTGTCTTTTGCCCTTGGCATTTTAATTATGATGTGTCGTGGTGTGGTCCTCCATGGGGTCCTTTTGTTTGGAGTCCTATGCGCTTCCTGGACTTGCAAGTCCATTTCTTTCACCAGGTAGGGGAAGTTTTCTGTCATTATTTCTTGAAACAGGTTTTCTATATCTTGCTCTCTCTCTTCTTCTGGCACCCCTATAATTCTGATGTTGGTATGCTTGAAGTTGTCCCAGAGACTCCTTACGCTATCTTAATATTTTTGGATTCTTTTTACATTTGGCTTTTCCAGCTGGGTGGGTTTTGCTTCTTCATATTTCTTGTCTTTGACTTGATTCTTGCAATCCTCTCATCTGCTGTTGGATCTCTGTATATTATTCTTTATTTCAGTCAGTGTATGCTTAATTTCTAGCTGGTCCTTTTTCATATGTTTGAGGGTCTCACTAAATTTATCGGCAGACTCTAGAATATTCTTGAAAAGTCTTATAACCGTGGTTTTGAACTCTACATCCAGTCGTTTTCTTTCCTCCATTTCTGTCATTTGTGACCTGTTTTGTTGCCTCTGCATTTTGGCTGGGTCCCTCTGTGGACAGAGTGATTTTAATCAGCTGTGTCTATGGTGGGAAAACTTCTATGCTGGAGACACCCTTATGGGGAAAGACTTGCTTCAGTGGGGCTTTGGTGCACACTAAGTCTCCCTCCTGAGTGCATCCCTTATCCGAGTATGCTGGCTCTTGTATCTCTAAGGAAGTGCTGTCTTAGCTTCTGCCTGGGGTTTCACAGCCTTTTATATGCAAAAGCCTCTGCACGCAGCTTGGGTGGGGCAGGGTCTCGGGGAGTCTACAGGGCGGAGCAACCAGCTATGGCCACTTCCCAGCCCTGCCCTAAGTGATACCGGGTCTCAAGCTGCTCTAGAGTTTCTTCCGGCCCCCAGACAGTGCTAGACAGTCCAGCTCCTTCCCGTAAGATTCTGAGGACCCAGAAGCTCACCTAGAACTGGAGTTCAGAACCGTCGGGAGCTTGTGCTTCCCTCCGGTACAAAATGCTACCAGTCTTTTCCGCGAGCCGTTTGCGCAAGCTGCCAGCCATTTGCGGGAGCCGCCAGCCACTTGCGCAAGCCATTTGTGCGAGTCGTGAGCCGCGAACCCCTTTGCGTGCGCCTCCATATGTCTGCACTTTATTTCTGCACCTCCTCTGAGTCTCAGTCTCCTTCTAGTTGCAGAATTTCCACTCAGCCAGCCTTCCTCTGGGTCTGTGTGTTGTCTGTTTTATCTTTTCGTTGTGATTTTATAATTGTTGTGCCTAGCAGCAATCCCAGTGTTCACCTATGCTGCCATCTTGGTTTCTCTCCCCTGACTTTTATTATGTTGAGATATGATCCTTCTATTCCCACCTTGCTGAGAGTTTTTATCAAAAATGGGTGTTGGATTTTGCCAAATGCTTTTTCTGCATCAATTGATATGACTATGTGGTTTTTATCTCTCAATTTGTTTATGTGATGTATCACGTTTATTGATTTGCAGATATTGTACCATCCTTGCATTCCTGGGATAAATCCTACTTGGTCATGGTGTATGATCTTTCTGGTGTACTGCTGGGAGTTTATTCTTACGTTTGGTATAAGGTGGTGGTCTAGTTTCATCTTTTTCCATGTGTCTGTCCATTTTCCCCAGCACCATTTGTTGGAAAGACTGTCTTTATTCCATTGTATGTCCGTACCTCCTTTGTCAAATATGAATTGACTGTAATAGTGTGGGTCAATTTTTGGGGTCTGTATTCTGACCCATTGTTCTATATGCTTGTTTTTGTGCCAGTATCAGGCTGTTTTGGTTATAATGGCTTTGTGGTATACTTTGATATCCAGTATTGTGATACCTCCAACTTCATTTTTCTTTCTCAAGATTGCTGTAGCTATTTGAGGTCTTCTATGGTTTCATATAAATTTTTGAAGTATTTGTTCTAGCTCTGTGAAGTATGTTATTGGCATTTAAATAGTGACTCTATAAATTGCTTTGGGTAGTATGGACATTTTAATGAAGTTAATTCTTTCAACCCATGAACATGGCATACCCTTCCATTTGTTTGTATCTTCCTCTATTTCTTTTATCAATGTCATATAGTTTTCAAAGTACAGGTATTTTTAAAAATATATATTTTATTGATTTTTTTTTACAGAGAGGAAGGGAGAGGGATAGAGAGTTAGAAACATCGATAAGAGAGAAATATCAATCAGCTGTCTCCTGCACACCCCCCACTGGGGATGTGCCTGCAACCAAGGTACATGCCCTTGACTAGAATTGAACCTGGGACCCTTCAGTCCACAGGCTGACACTCTATCCTCTGTGCCAAACCAGTCAGGGCCAAGTACAGGTCTTTTATGTCTTTGATTAAGTTTAATCTTAAGTATCTTTTGTTGTTGTTGTTGCTATGGCAAATGGGATTGATTTTTTAGTTTCTTTTTCCAAGAGTTCATTATTGGTGAATAAAAATTGCATCTATTTGTGGATTTTGATTTTGTATTATGCTGCCTTGCTGAATTCACTTATTAAGTCTAGTAGTTTCCTGGTGGAGTCTTTAGGGTTTTCCATGAATAATATCATATCATCTGTGAATAATGAGTTTTACTTCTTCCTTTCCAGCTTGGATGCCTTTTATGTATTCTTCTTGTCTGATTGCTGTGGCTAGGACTTACAGTACTATGTTGAATAAGAGCGATGAAAGTGGACATCCTTGTCTTTTTCCTGTTCTTAAAGGAAATGCTTTTCTTTTTTGCTCATTTAATATTATGTTGGCTGTAGGTTTGTCATATATGGTCTTTATTATGCTGAGGTATAATTCCTCTATTCTCAGTTTACTGAGAGTTTTTATCAAAAAACTGTTCTGGGTTTGTCAAATGTTTTTCTGCTTCTATTGATAAGATCATGTGGTTTTTATCTTTCAGTTTGTTTATGTGAGGATTTGTGAACATGCATGGATTTGTGAACATTTAACCAGCCTTGCATTCTCAGAATAAATCCCACTTGATCATGCTTTATGATCTTTTTAATGTATTTCTGGATCCAGTTTCCTAATATTTTGTTGAAGATTTTAACTTCTGTGTTCATCAGGGATATTGGCCTGTAATTTTTTTCTTTGTAGAGTCTTTATCTGATTTTGGATCATGCTGGCTTTGTAAAAAGAGCTTGGAAGTATTCCTTCCTCTTGAATGTTTTGGAATAGTTTGAGGAAGGCAGTTGTTAGTTCTTTTTTTAGTGCTTTGTAAAATTCACCTATAAATTCATTCAGACCAGGATTATTTAGTTCTTATTGGCCTACTCAGGTTTTCTGATTCTTCCTGATTGAGGATGGGAAGATTGCATGTTCCTAGGAATTTTCTATTTTACCCAGGTTGTCCAGTATTTTTAGCATAAAGCTGTTGATAGTATTTGCTTACAATTCTTTATTTTTCTGTGGTGTCCTTTTTAATATTGCCTCTTTCATTTCTGAGTTTATTTACTTGGTTCCTCTCTCTTTGTTTCCTGTTGAGTATGGCCAAATATAAATCTTGTTTATATTTTCAAAGAACCGGATTTATTGATTCTTTTTTTTTAGTTTCTGTGTCATTTATTTCTACTCTTATCTTTATTACTCACTTCCTCTGGGCTTTTCTTGTTTTTCTCTTTTTAGTTCATTTAGTTGTAGGTTTAGATAGTTTATTAGTCCTTTTTCTTATTTTCTGAGTTAGGCCTGTAGTGCTATGAAGTTCCCTCTCAGGACTGCTTTCTCCATGTCCCATATGTTTTGGGAGATTGTGTGATCATTTTCATTCGTTTCCAGGATGATTTTCATTTCCTGCTTGATCTTATTGGTAACCCATTAATTGTTTAATAATATGCTATTTGAGTGTTTTTGAGGTTTTTTATTGTAGTTGATATTTAATTTCATGCCACTGTGATCTGAGAAGCTTGGTACTATATGAATCTTCTTGAGTTTGTATAAACTTTTTTGCACCCTAACATGTGGTCTATCTTTGTAAATGATCCGTGTGCCCTGGAGAAGAATGTATATTCTGTTGCTTTGGTGTGAATTGTTCTGTAAATATCAGTTAGGTCCATCTGATCTAGCCTGTCATTTAAGGTCTCTGTTTCCTTATTAATTTTGTCTGAAAGATCTATCTAGTGATGTCAGTGGGGTATTAAAGTCCTCCACTTTGACTGCATTGCTGTCATTCTCTCTCTTAAAGATCATCAATAGTTTTTAATGTACTTGGGTGCTGCTATATTGGGTTCATGTAAGTTTACAAGGGTTATGTTTTCTTTTTGAATTATTCCCTTAGTATTATGAATTGGCCTTCTTTGTTTCTTGTTATGGCATATATTTTGAAGTCTATTTTGTCAGAGTATTGCTACTCTAGCTTTTTTTTCTTTCAATTTGCATGGAATATATTTTTACATACTTTAACTCTCAGTTTGTGTATATCTTTTGTTCTGAAGTGGTTCTCCTATAGACAGCATATATATGGGTCGTATTTTCTTACCCATTCAGTCAACTTATGTCTTTTTACTGGAGCATTAATCCATTTACATTTAAGGTTTTATTTATTGCCATTTTTATTTTCTTTATGCCTGTGATCCTATCTCTCTCCCTTTCTTCTTCTTAAAGCAGTCCTTTTAACATTTCTTGCTTTGCTGGTTTGGTGGTAATGTTCTCTATTAAACTGTTTTTGTCTGGAAAGCTTTCTATTTCATCTTCAATTTTAAATGATAGCCTCGCTGGATAGAGTAGTCCTGGTCTTAGTCCCTTGCTTTTCATTACTTCAAGTAATTCATAACACTGCCTTCTGGCCTGAAATGTTTCTCTTGAGAAGTCAGTTGACATTCTAATGGTAACTCCTTGGCATGTAATAATTCTCTCTCCTCTCCTCTCCTCTCCTCTCCTCTCCTCTCCTCTCCTCCCCTCCCTTCCCCTCCCTCCTTCTCCCCTCCCCTTCCTCCCTCTCTCTCTCTCTCTCTCTCTCTCTCTCTCTCTCTCTCTCTCTCTCTCTCTCCCTCTCCTCTCTTTCAGGTTATTTCTTGAGGGAGAAAAAATGGTGGCCTAATAGGCAGATATCTTCTGCACCTTGTCCTGGGGCCAGACTGGAACTACAACTAAAGAGAAGAACATTCACCAGAAATTAACAAATTAGGCCTAGCTGAGGAGGCAACTTATATTAACGAAGGACAGAAAATGCCTGGAGACTGGCCACAAGTGTGGTGAGCTCTCATCAGGGTCATATCCCTTGGCTATAGGCATAACATCCAACTATGGAAAAGGAAGGCTGCAGGGCTGCCTGTGAGTCTGGACCTGAGACTACAGCTGCAAAAGGCTGCTAGGCAAAAGACCCCCATGAAAAGGCTTTGCTGGGAGGGGAAAATAGTGCTGTTCTTGGGGGAAAGAAAGCCACAGCTTCATTGTTATCTTTGATTTTATTCTTTAAACCAGAACAGAGGACTTTTCCATTGCAATCATTCACGAGGCTCTGGCATAGGGAGGGAGGATGGACTTGAGGTACCTGAGGAGAGGTGGGGAAGGGCATCAGGGCAGGTGGGGAGTTGTGGCCAGGACTCCTGCCTTGGGACATTCTTAAGCTTCCAAATATAAGCAGCCATTTCTCCCTAGAAGAGATAGTCCCGCTTAGTAGCCTTGGGGCAGATGATATAGCCTGCCACACCCTGCATAATGAGCTTTACAGAGGAAACAAAGGCAGAGTCCAAGTTTACAGGTCTGAATAGTCTCAAGGAGCCCTCAGTAACTGGATTGGAAGAGGGGCCATTTGCCCCACTATTCTGGGAGCCAGACTGATAAAAAGTTCAGGTTGACAGCCAACCCCATTGGTCTCCATACAAGGATCTCTGACCAACCAAAGGCAAAGTAATATTTTGGGCCACTTGTGGAGGAGTAGCTCTGGGTCAGGAAAGTGAAAGAGCACCAACCCCACCTAAAGCCCTGTCAGACAGGCAAAGAGGGCAAATTAGCACTGTGTGCTTATAGCAAAGGCCTGTGAAGACAGACACAAGTGGAGGATAGCTTGGACCTTCAAACAAGGTACTAAAGGCCAAAAGAGAGTAAATGATAGAGGTCAGCACCTAAATACCTAACAGGAAACCCAGAATTGACAGACAGAACAGACAAGTGGGATCCTTAACCAGCTCCCATGGGGAATTAAAACTCAGATGAAGCAAAAGACACTTCACTTTTGTATTTTTAAATTTTATTTGTTACTTTTTTCCTTTCCTTTTCTTTTTCTTTTTTTGCACCTTTTCTTCCTCTCTTCTTTTTTTCTCCCATTTTTCTAATCCATTCCCCATTTTAGTTTTCCTCTTACGTTTCTTCCCCCTATTAAAAATGTATCTTCTTTATCTGCTTTATTGATGTGTTATTATTCTACTCTCTGTTGATTTAGTCATATAACTAATTTCTTCTTCATTGCTACTACCCCTTCTCTTATCTTTGTCTTCACTACCAATTTTTTTTCTTTTTTGCTCTCCTCTCCTGCTCTTTTCTTCTCCTAACATTTTAACTTGTTTCACTTCCTAAATTCCTGATTACTCCCTACTCCAGTCTCCTTTTCAAATTTTTTCTTTAGTTTTTTATTTTTTCTTCTTGTCTTCTCATTTCTGTTCTCCCTTTTCTATTCTAAACCATGGTCCTTCCCATAGCCATCCAATTTCTTAATCTTATTTTCTTTATGTAAGCTCTGCATCTAAATCTTCTACCCACACCCTTTTTTTCTGGGTGTATTGTTTGTGCTTTTTGGTTTATCTATTTGTTTTCTTGTGTTTTATAACCAAATAGTTTCTTTTTTATCGCTATCATTCTTGCTCTCTTTTCTCTTACATAATTCTTTCTCTGGTGGTCACTTTTCTTGGGGTTATAGGTGTATTGTGTACATTCCTGTTCTGTTTCTTCTGTGTTGTGACTTTTCATGTTGCATTTTGTGCTATTTGATCAGGAACTCCACAATTGTTGGCACAACATGGTAGGGAGCAAGCCACATAATCAGACACCCTGAGAGAAGACTCTATCCACTAATGGGACAATAACATTCAAGAACCAACTATGTCCGGAAAACCAAAATATATAAAATAGGGGGCCTCCCTAGAACACCCAGCCCAAGAGTTGTGAGAGACTGCATCACTGGGTTCCATAAAACATCTAGTAAAAAATCTGGGTGGTATTGCATGTAGATCTAATACATAGGAATAATTGCAAAAGAACAACAAAAATAGAGAGACAAAAATCAACAACCCCATATGGGAAAAAAAAAAAAGAGGAATCACCAGAAATGAATGACAAGAAATGGAGGCAAGAAATTTGTCAGAGAAAGAATCCAGATTAATGGATATAAGGATGCTCAAAATTCAGCCTGAGAATTACAAGCAACACAATGAGAATTATAAGGAGCTGAATGAGAAATACACCAATATGAATAAGAATCAAGAGGACATGTTGAATGATATAGCTGCAATAAAGAACATAATGAATGGAAGGTTTCAACAGTAGCCAAGAAGCTGAGGCACAAATCAGTTAGTTAGAAGACAAGGTAGAAAATATATAAGCAGAGCAGCAACAGAAAAAAAGCAGGAGTAGAATCTAAGGGAACTTTGGGACCAATGAAACACAAAATGAAACAATATCTCTATAATATGGGTGCCAAAAGGAGAGGAAGGTGAACAAGGAATAGAGAACCCATTTCAAGAAATAATGACAGGAATATTTCCTGACTTTGAAAAGAAGAAAAGTCACACAAGTCAAAGAAGCACAGAAAGTCACAAACAAGTTGAACCCAAAAAGAAAAGACACCAAGATACATCATAATTAAATGGGCAAATGTAAAAGGCAAAGAAAGAATATTAAAGGCTGCTAGAGAGAGACAGAAAGTAACCTACAAAGTATCTCCCATTAGACTATCAACTGATTTCTCAATTAAACAAATCAAGCCAGAAGTGAATGGGATGAAGTATACAAAGTGATACAAAGCAAGAGACTGAATCCAACAATACTCTATCCAGCAAAACTATTACTCAAAATTGAAGGTGAAATTAGGAGCTTTACAGACAAAAAAAAAAAAAAAAAAAAAGGCTAAGGGAGTTTATTACCATGAAAGCAGCAATGCAAAAAATGCTGAAGGGATTGTTATAAAAAGAAGAAATAGAGCCCTAACTGGTTTGGCTCATTGGGTAGAGCATCTGCCTGCACACTGAAAGGTCCCAGGTTCGATTCCGGACAAGGGCATGTACCTTAGTTGCGGGCACATCCCCAGTAGGGCATGTGCAGGAGGCAGCTGATCAATGTTTCTCTCTCATTGATGTTTCTAACTATCTCTCTCCCTCTCTGTAAAAAAATCAATAAAATGCTTTAAAAAAAGAAGAAATAGAAAGGTAAGTAGGAACACAAGCATAAACAATAAAAATGGCAACAAATAAGTAATCATCAATAATAATATTAAATGTGAATGCATTTAATCCATTCACATTTAATATCATTATTAACTAGGGGCCCGGTGCACAAAAATTTATGCACTCAGGAGGTCCCTCAGCCCGACCTGTGCCCTCTCGCAGTCTGGAACTCCTCTGGAGATGTTCACTTGCAGGCATGCTTGGTCAGCCTGGGTGAGGGACTGATGGCTGTTTTCAGGCTGGCCATAGCCCCTTCAGGTTTTGGGTCCCTACTGGGGTACCTGGCCAGCCTGGGTGTGGGTCTGATGGCTGTTTGCAGGCTGGTCAAGCCTCCCAGTGGGATCCCTCACCCCACTGGGGTGTGGCCAGCCTGGGTGCGGGCCTGAGGGCTGTTTGCAGGCTTTCAGGCTGCCGACAGTCCCTTCAGGTTTTGGGTCCCTACTGGGGTACCTGGCCAGCCTGGGTGAGGGGCTGATGGCTGTTTTCAGCCTGGCCAAGCCCCCCAGTGGGGTCCCTCACCCCATTGGGGTGTGGCCAACCTGGGTGACAGACTGAGGACTATTTTCAGGCTTTCAGGTTGCCCACAGCTTCCAATGACCCAATGTCCCAGCAAGGCTGGCTGGAAGCAGGTTTCTGGGGTTTATTTATCTTCTATAATTGATACACTGTTCCTTTAAGCCGAGGCCTAGGCAGGCAACGAAGCCTTCTGTTGGCTTCAGCTCTGTGGCTTCTATAATTGAGACAATGTTGCAAATATGTTGTTGCCTGGAGCCAAGAGAAGCCCAGGTGGCCGGAAAACAGTTTTAATCCTGCTGCAACGGAAGCTGCCTATTTACTCAGCTCCATGACTGCCGACCTCCATCTTGGCTGGGTTAATTTGCATACAGCTGCTCTGATTGGCTGGTGGGTGTGGTTTAGGCGTCCCAAAGAAATGGCCAATTTCAATATTACGCTTTTATTAGATTAGATGGTTACTTATTTGTTACCATTTTTATTGTTTATGCCTGTGTTTCTACTTACCTTTCTATTTCTTCTTTTTATAACAATAGACAAAAGACATAGCATAGGTGAATGGATAATAAAATATGACCAATATATGTGCTGTTTACAAGAGTCCCACCTTAGAACAAGGGTTTCACATAGACTGAAAATGAAGGGATGGAAATTTTTTTTTACAGAAATGGAAATGAAAAAAGGCCTGGGGTAATAATACCTATATGTGACACAATACACCTCAAAGTGAAGGCCATAACAACAGATAAGGAAGGCCACTTCATAATACCAAAGGGATGGATACAACCAGAGGCCATCACTCTGGTAATTATATATGCACCCAAAACTGAAGCAGCTAAATATATAATAAAAACTGCTGGAGGATGTCAAGGGAGATATCAACAACAATACAATAAAAGTAGGGTATTTAATATACTGCTCCCATCACTGGATAAGTCTTCTAGACAAATGTCAACAAAGAAACAGCAATCCTGAATGACACACTAGAACAGGTGGAACTAATTGACATATTCAGAACATTCTAACCCAGAGCTATGGAATAAACATTATTCTCAAGTGCATATGAGACATTTTAAAAGAGAGACCATATGTTAGGACACCAGCTAAGTTCTACAAATTCAAGATGACTGAAATAATATCAAGAACCTTCTTAATCCACAATAGCATGAAATTAGAAATCAGCTATAATAAAAATGCTCAAAAAACAATCAAATACATGGAGGCTAAATAGCATGGTATCAAAGAATTAATGGGTTACCAAAAAGATCAATGAATAAATAGAAAACATCCTGGAAATCAATTAAAATGAACACATAACAATCCAAAATCTATGGGACCCAGTGAAAGCATTCCTGTGAGGGAAGTTCATAGCACTACAGGCCTACCTCAAAAAGTAAAAAAAAAAAATAAAATAAAAACATAAAAACTGTTAAGAAGTTATATAACACTAAAACCTAAAGAATAAGAAAGAGAATAACAAGAAAATCTAAAAATGAGTAGAAGGAAGGAAATAATAAAGCTCAGAATGGAAATACATGACATAGAGACCAAAGCAACACAAAAGGTAAATAAAATCAAAAGCTAGTTCTTCAAAAGATAAACAAGATTGATAAACCTCTAACCAGACTCACCAGGAAACATGAAGAGAGGACCAAATTATCAAAATCAGATATGAAAGAGGTTAAGTTACAACTGACCCCACAGAAATACAAAGTTATTGTAAAATAAAAATATTATGAATAACTTTATTCCAACAAATGGGACAACCTTGGTGAGATGGACATATTCCTAGAAAAATACAACCTTCCAAAACTCAATCAGGAAGAATCAGAAAACCTGAATAGACTGATAACTACTGATGAAATTGAAACAGTATTTAAGAAAAATTCCATCAAACAAAAGCCCTGGTCTAGATAGATGCACATGGGAGTTTTACCAAACATTCAAAGAAGAAATGACACCTGAACTCATCAAACTATCAAGAGAAAGGAACACTTCCAAACTCTTCCTAGGAGGCCAGCATTATCTTAATTCCAAACCCAGAAGACGGCCTTTCAAAAAAATAGAACTACAGGCCAATAACCCTGATGAACAAACTGGTACACTCTAAAATCCTCAATAAAATTTTAGCAAATCAAATCCAGCAACACATTAAAAACATGATACATCATAACCAAGTGGGATTTATTCCAGTGACAAAAGGCTAGTAAAATATTTGCAAATCAATAAATGTCATATAGTACATAAACAAATTGCAAGACAAAAATCATGTAATTATATCAATCAATGCAGAAAAATCATTTGGCAAAATCCAACACCCTTTTTTGATTAAAAAAAAAAAAACCAGCAAAGTTGGAATAGAAGGAATATACGTCAATATAATTAAGGCCATATATGACAAACATACAGCCAACATCATACGCAATGGCAAAAATTAAAATCATTTACCCTAAGAACAGGGACAAGACAGAGATGTCCTCTTTCATCACTTATTCAACATAGTTGTGGAAGTCCTGGCCGTAGCGATCAGACAAGAACAGTTAAAAGACATTCAAATTGGAAAGGAGGAAATAAAACTCTCATTATTCACAAATGACATGATGCTGTACATAGAATACACTAAACATTTCATCAAATAAATCCTAGATTAATGTATTTTGGGGAGTTAATAGCATGATACAATATTAACACCCAAAAATCCATACAATTTTTATACACATATAGTGAACTCTCAGAAAGAGGAACTAACCCCTCCTAAAGAAATAACAACAATGACATTTACTATTTCAACAAAAAAATTAAGATACTTAGGAATAAACTTATCCAATGAGGTAAAATAACTGTACTTTGAAAAGTACAGGACAAAGAAAAAAGAGATAGAGGAAGATATAAACAAGTGGAAGAATATACCATGTTCATGGATTGGTGGAATCAACATAATTAAAATGTGTCTATTATCCAAAACTATCCACAGATTCTATGCAATCTCTACTAAAATATGTGGAAGGCCCCCTGTCAGGAAGGTGCTGGCTTTCTTTTAAATACATATCAACTGAACCCATGATGAAGGAAAAGCCTTATCTTGAGGATATATCTAACCAAGAGGTGGGAATGCCTCAGTTGACCTTCAAAGCCAGGTGCCGGGAAAAGGGTTCTTATTTAAATCTAGTCAAGCACCAGGAATGAATGCAATTTGGACGGACCCAGAGGTAACTATTTACGATGAAGCTATAAGAACACACACATTCCTCTTTTTATTTAACCTTAGTAAAAACTTCCTGGTATTTGGCTATAAATAAAAGTTGCTGTGCAGGCTCTGGGCCCTGTTCATCCATCAGAGAGCAGACACCACACCCGCTCCCAGATTTCCTCTATTCCTGTCTCAGTCTTCTTTCATTCAATTTTCCTTAAACATAGTCACGTTCTATTCAAGATTTCATCAACCTCCAAGTTCTCTCTCTCTGTGTTGGTCGCAAGAAGAGAGAATGCCATCTCCCCATATCTGACCCCATGAACAGGGATCCCAATAAAAATACCAACAGCATATTTCAGAGACATAAAACAAACCCACCAAATATTTATATGAAACCAAAAAAGACCCTGAATTGATGCAGCAATCTTGATAAAGAAGAACATTAATGGTGGAGTCACAATACAAGATATCAAGTTATACTACAAAGCCACTATAATCAAAATAGCCTGCTACTGGCACAAGAACAGGCATATAGATCAATGAAACAGAGAACCCAGAAATCAACCCAAGTCATTATGCTCAATTAATATTTTACAAAGAAGGCAAGAGCATACTTTGGAGCAGAGGCATTCTCTTTAATAAATGGTGTTGGGAAAATTGGACTGGTACATGCAAAAAAATGAAACTAGACCACCAAATTACACCATACACAAGAATAAACTCAAAATGGATAAATGACTTAAGTGTAAGACGTGAAATCACAAAAGTCATAGAATAAAACCCCAGGCACCACAATCTCTGACAACTCTTATACCAATATGTTTACAGATACATCTCCTAAGACAATGGAAACTAAGGAGAAAATAAACAAATGGCACTACATCAAAATAAAAGACTGCTGCACTGCAACAGAAACCATCATCAAAATAACAAGAGATGCCACTACATGAGAGAACATATTTGCCAATGATACATCTGATAAGGGGTTAATCTCCAAAATATATAGGCAATTCATACAACTTAACAAAAGGAAGACAAAAAATCCAATTAACAAGTAGGCAAAGGACCTAAATAGATATTTCTCCATAGTGGACATACAAAAAGCCAAGAGACATATGAAAACACTAGAGGCCCAGTGCACAAAATTCGTGCATGGGGGGGGGGGTTCCAACCTCAGCCCAGCTTGTACCCTCTCTAATCCGGGACCTCTCAGGCCTAAATTGGCAATTGGACATCCCTCTCACAATCCAGGACTGCTGGCTACTAACTGCTCACCTGCCTGCCTGCCTGATTGTTCTTAACTGGCCCCCGTGCTGGCCTGGTTGCCCCCAACTGCCCTCCTCTGCTGACCTGGTCACCCCCATCTGCCCACCCAGCCTTGTCACCACTCACTGCCTACCACCTCTGCCAGCCTGGTCATCCCCAACTGGCCCCTCCTGCTGGCCTGGTCTCCCCCAACTGCCCCCCCCAGCTGGCTTGGTCATCCTCATGGACCCCCCTATTGACCTGGTCATCCCCAACTGCCTCCCCTGGTGGCCTGGTCACTTCTCATTGCCCCCTCTGCAGGCCAGGCCACCCCTCACTGTGCCCTTCTGCTGGCCTGATTGCCCCCCACCCTGCTGGCCTGGTCACCCCACACAGCCTGCTGTTCAGTTGTTTGGTCATCCCTCACTAACCCCCCTGCCAGCCTGGTTGCCCCATGCAGCCTGCTGCTCAGTCATTTGGTCATCCCTCATTAATCCCCATGCCAGCCTTGTCACCCCACTCAGCCTGTTTGGTCATCTTTCTGGTTGTTTTGAATGTGATGGCCTCTGGATCTTTATATATATATATGTGCTCAAAGTTACTAATCATCTGAGATGAAAATAAAAATAACAAGGACATATCACCTCATACATGTCAGAATGCCTATCATCAACAAATCAACAATGATAAGTGTTTGTAAGGATGTGGAGAAATGGGAACCCTGGCACACTGCTGGTGGGAATGAATGCAAACTGGTGAAGCCACTGAGGAAAACAGTATGGAGTTTCCTCAAAAAATTAAAGATGGAACTCCCACTTGATGCAATCATTCCATTTCTAGGAATATATCCTAAGAAACCTAAAACACTCAACATAAATAATATATGCACCCCTATGTTTATAGCAGTGCAATTTACAATAGCTAAGACTTGGAAACAACCTAAATGCCCATCAGCACATGAGTGGCTAAAAAACTACGGTACATTTATATAATGGAATACTACTCAGCAATAAAAAAGAAAGAACTCTTACCATTTGCAACAGCATGGATGGACCTGGAGAGTATTATGCTGAGCAAAATAAGCCAGTCAGAGAAACATAAGTATTACATGATCTCACTCATATATGGAATCTATTGAACCAAATAAACTGATGATCAAAAATAGACTGAGAGTCATGGAAGTATGAACTGACTATTGAACCTTGGAGGGAATGCAGGGGATGGTGGGTCAGAAGAGATCAACCAATTAACTTGCATACAATAACTGTGGGCACAGACAATTTGGTGCTGAGGGCCTGGTTGAAGTGGGGGGGGAGATGGGAGCAGGCTGGAAGAGGTTAATGGTGGGGGAGGGAAGAGTACTTTTGTAATACTTTCAACAATAATTTTTTAAAAAGATTCTGTCTTTGTCTTTAACATTTGTCATTTAATTATGATATGTCTAGGAGTGGGTCTCTTTAGGTTTATCTTGATTGGGACTCTATGCCTTCTGAACTTGTGAGATATATTGTTTCACCAGTTTGGGGAAATTTTCTATCATTTATTTAAACAGATTTCCTGTTCCTTGATCATTCTTTTCCCTTTCTGGGATTCCTGTAATGCGGATGTTGTTAAGTCATGTTGTCCCAGAGCTCCCTTAAGCTTTCTTTCTGCTTTTTAAATATTTTTTTCTGTTTGCTGTTCTATTTGGGTATTTATTTCTACATCGTCTTCCTAATCACTGATTTGGTCCTCTGCTTCATGCAATCTACTTATAATCCCTTCCAGTGTGTTCTTCATGTCAGATATATCATTCTTCATGTCAGATATATCATTCTTCATTTATGGCCTCTATTTCCCTTTTCATGATGTTGTATTTTGCACTAAGTTCCTTACTCATCTTTACAACCATGCTTTGAACTCTATGTCTGATAGGTTGCTTACCTTCATCTCATTTAGTATTTTTTCTGCAGATTTCTTCTTTTTTCTCATTTGGGGTTTGTTTGTCTCCCCATTTTAGCTCTCTTTGTATTTGCTTCTATGTGTTAGATATAATTGCTATGCCTCTAAGTCTTTATGGTATGGCCTTATACAGAATGTCTTGAGGGGTCCAATGGTGTAGGCTCTTTGTGCACCTGAGCTGGATGCTCTAGGAATGCCCCTTGTATACATTGTTTGGGCTCTTCTGTTGTAATTGGGACTTGATTTTTAATGTCTCATTTGTGGGACATATCTCCCCTCTGACTTGCTGCCAGTGAGGTTCAACCCCAATATGGTCTTTGCAGCTGTCCAGTGGTTAAGGCCTCCTTATTCCAGAGGCTGGATATGCCTTTATTCTCAAACATTGAATGACCTTATTATGAGTTGTACTTCCTTCCCTCCTGGAGCAGGTCCTGCAGGTGACTGCTGAAGGCACTTAGGGTCCTGCTGGCTTTTGCCTCACTGAGCAGTCTGGGATGGTGTCTGTGATGGGGACACAAACTGCTTTTTCAGATTAACTAGATCAGGCAAAGACTCAAAGCTTCCAGAGAACTGCATCTGCCTGCAGATAGATTGGATTTAATCTTGAGTAACTCAGGCAATTGTACACAGGTTGGGTGAGAAGTTTTCCAACAGGGTGGGACAATTATTTCCACATGGAGGCTAATTGTTATTCTCAGTCTCTTAAGGGGCCTCAAAAACTGCATATGGAGCAGGGAATTTCCAATAGGGTGGGTCAACAGTTTTCCGCCATGGCAAAACCTGCAGGATAGCAAAGGTTTGCCTGAGGAAGATGACCTCTGCTGTGTGAGAGAATGACTCAGCACAGGAAACCTGGGTATCTGCCTTCTGAGTGGTAACTCCAGAGCCTCCAATCCTCACACAACTCCAGTCTACACTGCCCTTCTTCTGCCAGAGCCCAAGGTGAGTGGCTGTACTCAAAATGTTATGTGTTGTCCCTTTAACAGTGTGCCTGCATTCACAGCTGTCTCTTTCTAGCAATGTTTTTTGATGCATCCATCTTGTATAAAAACTTTGAAGTTTTAACCCTGTTATTTCTGGCTTCTGTGGATGCTTGCTGGCTTGACTAATAAGGAAAATAAGACATTTCAGAAAGGCCGTTGAACCTTCTCCGGATGAAGTTATCAGTGCTGGCGTCAGGCCAAGCCTTTGGTTTGTAGCATTTAACCAAGGTTGAGCTAATGAAAGAAAGAAGAATGTGGGATGTGGTTGGTCATACTCCAGCCAAGTAGAACGAACTCCCTAAAATGGATAGCAGCTGCTCTGCCTTCAGAGAGATCTCCCCGTAGATTAGCACCTGTTCGTTCGAGGGCAGAAACCAGGACAAGCAGAAATTCCCTAAACTGAATGATAAAGTTTTGAAGTTTTTCATCCTTGCAGCCTAGTTGACCTGAAGCTTTGCTTTCTATGTGTATTCACTAATCAATCATTGCCAAATCCCCCTGCGGGGATAAAAGTGGCTAGCTACAACTGTTCGGCGCTCACACGACTTGCTACTGTCAGTGAAGCGTGGGCCCGCGCTCGAGTGTGTAATAAAGGCTTCATAAAACTTCAGTTTGGCTCTGGTGGTCGTCACTCCTGGGGAGCCCATAACATTTTTCACCACCAGATGTTATGTTGGCACCTTCCTCAGTTCTGGTGCTCTCTGCTGGAGGGCCAAGCTTAGGATTAGAACCCAGAGGTCTCAGTGGCAATGCTCCACAGCTGAGCCATCTCTTCAGAACTTCAGCTGCTGTCTGTGGGAGCCCAGCCAGTCCTTTTGTGCCTCCACCATTCTTACCAGTCTCTATGTTCTCTCTGCTTTCCATCCTTGGTTATCAGGGTTCTCTCCAACTAGTCCTCTGTTGATTTTTCAGGGGGGTCCTTCTACATTTTAGTTGTAATTCCAGTTTGGTCCTGGGAGCATGTCTGTGAGTTTCCACTTACTCTACCATCATTTTTAATCCTCTCTCTCTCTCTCTCATCAGAAAGAACATTTGTGTGTTTTATTGGTCTTTTCTAATAGAACCAATGTTTTTATTTGTATTTTCTTTCATTAACTTATGCTTTTATCTTGAGTAATTACTTTTACTTTTGTTTAGTTTATGTTTTTCCCTAAACATGTATTATTAACTATAAAAAATTAAAACTAAAATTTTGAGACAATAGTAAAAAAATTCTAATTGCTGCTGTTACTCACATTTTGTATTGCTTTTGAGTTTTTATTAAGGTACTGAAGCATACATGTCTGTTTATAATCCTGATAAAAAATGTTAAACCTACCATTAAAACAATTCTTTAAAAAACAAAAACAAAATAAAAAAACAAAGAAGCTTAATTTAATCTTCAATATTTCTTGTTTTGTAATAATTGCAGATTTGAGGAGAAACCAAGAAGGCAGCATAGGTAAACACTGGAATTGCGGCCTTGCACAACCATTTTAAAACAACAATGAAAAGAAAAAACGGACACCACCCAGACCCACAGTAAGGCTGGCCAAGTGGAAATTCTACAACTAGAAAGAGACTGAGACGCAGAGGAGGTACGGAAGTAAAGTGCAAAGGTACGGAGGTGCGCGAGAGGGGTTTGCGGAAAGGGCTGGCAGCATTTCAAACCGGAGAGAGGAACAAGCTCCTGACAGCTCTGAACTCCAGTTCCAGGCGAGTTTCTGGGAACTCAGAACCATACGGGGAGGAGCTGGACTGTTTGGCACCGTTGGGCACTGTCTGACACGGTCAGGCACTGGGAGGAACTCCAGAGCAGCTTGAGACCTGGTGTTTCTTAGGGCAGGACTGAGAATCAGCCATAGCTGGTTGCTCCACCCTGTAGACTCCCCAAGAGCCCACCCCACCCAAGCTGCACACAGAGGCTTTTGCATATAAAAGGCTGAGTAGCCTCAAGCAAAGGCTAAAATACACTTCCTTGGAGATACAAGTGCCAGCGTAACCAAGGGTCTGAGTGGTACATCCTAAGTACAACTCCTCAGATTCATAAGGCACACACTCGGGGCAGAGTCCATGAGCACCAAAGCCCCACTGAAACAACTCTTGCCCCATAAGGGTGTTTCCAGCACAGAAGTTCTCCTACTGTAGACACAGCTGATTCACATAACCAAGTGGCTTGGAGGTCAATTCCTCTCAATGATCACGTAACACAGAAAGCCACTCTATCAACCCAGGGAAGCAGCCAAAATTCAGAGACAAAGAAACAGATCACAAATGACAGAAAAGGAGGAAAACAAATGACAGGATGTAGAGTTCAAACCATGGTTATAAGGTTTTTCAAAAATTTTTAAGAAACTGCTGATAAACTTAGTGAGAGCCTCAATAAATCTAATAAGACCCTCGAGGATATGAAAAAGGACCAAATAGAAATTAAGCATACACTGACTGAAATAAAGAATATTATACCGAGATCCAACAACAGGTTAGAGGAACACAAGAATCAAGTCAAAGATTTGAAATACGAAGAAGCAAAAAATACCCAAATGGATAAGCAAAAAGAAAAAAAGAATCCAAAAGTATGAAGACAGTGTAAGGAGCCTCTGGGACAACTTCAAGCGTACCAACATCAGAATTATAGGGGTGCCAGAAGAAGAGAGAGAGCAAGATATTGAAAACCTATTTGAAGAAATAATGACAGAAAACTTCCCCTACCTGGTAAAAGAAATAGACTTCCAAGTCCAGGAAGCACAGAGAATCCCAAACAAAAGGAATTCAAAGAGGACCACACCAAGACACATCATAATTAAAATTCCAAGAGCAAAAGACAAGGAGAGAATTTTAAAAGCAGCAAGCGAAAAGCAGTCAGTTACCTACAAAGGGGCATCGATACTACTGTCAGCTGATTTCTCAACAGAAACTTTGCAGGCCAGAAGGGAGTGGCAAGAAATATTCAAAGTGATGAATAGCAAGAACCTATAGCCAAGCAAGAACCTATACCCAGCAAAGCTACCATTCAGAATTGAAGGTCAGATAAAGAGCTTCACAGACAAAAAACAAAAAGCTAACGGAGTTCATCACCACCCAACCAGTATTATATGAAATGCTGAAACGTATCTTTTGAGAAGAAGAAGAAAAAGTAAAGATAAAAATTATGAACAACAAATACATATCTATCAACAAGTGAATCTAAAAATCAAGTAAATAAAAAATCTGATGAACAGAATAAACTGGTGAACAGAACAGAATCAGAGGCATAGAAAGGGATTGGACTGACAATTTTTGGGGGGTAAAGGGTGTTGGGGGTGCGGGAAGAAACTGGACAATAATCGTACACCTATGGATGAGAACGGGGGGATGGTAAGGACAGGGGGTGGGGTGGGAACTGAGAGGAGGAGAGCTATGGGGGGGGAAAGAGGAACAACTGTAATAATCTGAACAATAAAGATTTAAAAAAATAAAAAAAAATAATTGCAGATTTCAAACCGTTGTTTTGTTGGTAAATGTAATGTTTTTACTTGTGGTTAATATGTGGCCTTATATGTTTTTTGTTATTTGGGATTTGCTGAGATTTCCCTTGTGGCTTTATACACCACTTACTTTATGTAAGTACTAAATGTTCATTTAAAAGTGTGTGCATTTATTTTATGTTAGTACAAACATGCACATGTTCAAGTTTGATAATTGTATTACAATGTATTTAAATACTATATGTTCTTATTAGTATGTTAGTTAGCACCTGATGTGACAATTTCTGGAAAAGGTCGGTTTTTACACTACAATTGTGAATTTGCTGATCTCTATTTTAAACCTATGTTGTAAAGGCTTGCAGTTATAACTTTGTGATAGCCTATTATCAATGAAATACCTTGTATTTTTTAATGCTTTTGGTCTGAACTCTGTTTTGTCTGACATTGATATTGCTACACTTATATTCTTTATATTGGCATTTGAGTATATTTTTCAATTTTTTTATTTTCAAACTTTTTTGTGCTATTTTGTTTTACATGTGTCTTATAAATAGTTTTAAAAGTATATGTTATATTTCTAAGCTGCTAAGGTTTACCTGTGCATTATTAATACACATACTAAAACATATACATTCTTAATGTATCAACATTTAGCATTAATCTGATCTCTATTCTCTCTCCAAACAAGGCAAGAAGCTCAGTATGCATTTTCTTAGCTCTGCTCCCTCTTTGACATACCCTGTTCATGCTGCCACCCTAATCACTGCTTGCATTGATACCTTTTTTTACTGATTGGCTGATTTCTTTGCTCATTGCTTCTTTCATCACACTTCTTGTGTTTAAATTTGTGTTGCTTAGTGCAATGTTGGTTATTTCAGAGAATTTGAAGCATTTGAAGGACTGATACATTTTGGAGCACTGGGATGTTAGAAAATACCTTTATTTTACCCTGCTCATGGTCTCTTGGTATTGGGCACCAAGTGTATTCCAGAATGGTAATGAATTTTTAAACATATATAGTATTTATCATTTCTAGAGATGCAGGATATGAGAAGGATTCTGTTAGATACATTCAAGTTCCCCATTTTATTCTCCCCATGCCTGTTTCTTAAACCCAGGTCTCACTAATAGGCCATGTTTGGGAAAGTCATCCTTCTACGATTTTTCTTTGATACCCTGCCCCCCACCAGGAAAATTGGTCAATATAAGAAACATAATTGGACCAATAAGTGGGTCAAGTAACTATGCATCACATATCAGGGTAAGAGTGTGGATTGCTCCTCTTTCTATTTTGCCCATGTGGATGATGCAATATTCTAGTGTAGATAGCTTTTAATCATCCATTACATGTGTTTACTTTTTTCTTCCATGAAGCCAATAGGAGTGAGCTAAGATCTGAGATTCAGGTTTAGCCTTGTGATAACTGACTCTAGGCTGGGCTGTACAATCTTGCCCAATGTACCAGAGCTTGCACTGAGGTTTGAGGCCTAAAGCTTAGCTAAAAATGAAGTGCTACTTTGCTTCCTTGGCCTTTGTGCTATGTGGATATATGTCTTCTGAGATGCTTGTGGAGAGAGCTGGTTTTGGTCTGGGCCAATATTTTGGTATTCCCGGTCCCTTGGTCACAACAGGGCACTATTTCACTATATGTCCAACCATAGCTTCATGGTAACATTATTCTTGCAGTTCTACTTCTTTAACAATATAAAAAGAAAACTGAATATGCCTTCAGTAAAGAAGATATGGGTATCAATTTCAATGTACCATAGCCCTAGGGGTACTGTGTAAGTTTGTACAAATTATGGAGTACATGGCTCTAGGGCGCTCCCTTCTCATCATAGACTATGTGAATGGCACCACTGGAATTGTGCACCACATTCCTATGTGGTATCCCTGCCCACCCCTGCCCCAGCTGCCTGTAAGGCTGTTTGCCAATCCCTTTATCTTTAGCAAATGGCCCTGTAAATGTCTCCTGTCTTAATGTTTTTGCCTTATCTTGTTATGGTTCCATATTCCATGCTCCTTGGATTAGACCTATCAGCTCTCTGACATCTGCTTAGGTTAGACTGGAGGCTTAGACAGAAAACATGCCCTAGTTAATATAGATGGGAAATGAGGAAACCAGTGTTTAGAGCCAGGTCTGTCTGAGTTAAAACCCTACACATTGTTTACTTCAGGCAAGGGGCTGGAGGAATGCAGCTGACAAAATGGCTGAGGTTTTATTCCAGCCCATGAAGGGCATAGTTATCCCAGACTCCTTTATTCATTCATTATATTTTTCTAAGTCTCTACTGGGCAACCCTTAAGGTGTCTTCCAATCCTACTATTGGTAATATAGGATATCTCCAATCTCTCTTATGTTAGTGAAGCCCTTTTTGGTTGCACATGGAAGGAATCCAACTAAAACTGGTTTAAGCCAAAAAGGTATAATGTTAATTCACAAAAATGAGAAGTACCAGGGTGGCCTGTTCAGGAAATATTAGATCTCAGGCTCAAAGAAAGCCAGTCTCTTTTGGATGCCCATTTCTCTCTGAAGGCATCATTCTCTAGGCAGACTCTTCTCACAGGGATCCTGAATTGCTAGGCTTATATCTTCTGGGTGATCAATCCCCAGTGTTCTTTCCTTATGTTTACCAGAAGTCCCAGGGAGGATTTGTATTGGCCCAGCTGGGATCACATGAGTCTGCATAAACCAATCACTCAGTCCAGTGTGATGGAATGTTGTGACTGGCCGGTGTCACCTGGAAATCCTTGAAATTGACTCACATTGACTCACAGCGTGGGAGGAGTGGTTTACCAGGAAAATTTGGGTGTTATTATTACAAAAGAAGGAATGTATTTGAGTAGATGAAAGCAATGGTCTCCTGCATTTCTGATTTTACAGATGAGGAAACTGAGACCCAGAGAAGGGTTGGGATTAGCTCATGATTATATAGTCTGTATGTCAAGCACTTTTAAGTGACCTTTACAGGCCAGGATTAATGGGATGCTACTTCCTGCTTTTGTCCAAGCATCACAGATGCTAGGACATCTCTGGTGGAAATTCTGAAGTTTCCAAGGTCAAGGGAATTTGTAGGTCTAACAGGATTGCAAACATGCACTGTGAAAACAACACTGTTGGCTGGAAATCAACACACCTGGATCCTTGTGCTAGCTCAACTGCTAACTTGCTGAGTAAATTTAGGCAAGT